>BMAO01039641.1:0-64267 GCA_019973975.1 Trichonephila clavata
GTATTAAAATTCTGGGGTTTTACTACTACCATAACGTTGTTTTATCATGTTATTATAATCAATATATATTATTCTTTTTCTTGCAACCTACTTATTGAATACTTATTGTGGATGTATTATCATTTATGTTTATTTCTGAACTTTTATTGTTTTCGCCAGTACCTTATGATAGTGTAGAAGAAAGTAGCTATTTTGCCATTATTATTCTTAATTACAATTGTGTTTTATGAATTTTGATAATATTCGAGATGGTTGTTTGTTTTATTCTGTGTTGGCCATCGCACTAGTAAAATTTTATTCACACTAAAGGCATTTCTATGATATGTTTAAAGTATAGTTACTAGTATTGTGTTCTTGTACTCTCGTTTTAGAATGTTTTTGAGTAGTTGAGTTTCAATTGGTCCATAAATTAGGTATTCAGTTTTTTTTTTCCTTTCGGTTTTGTCGATTTACGAAATTTTCTCTCTCCCCCGTGATGTACTACTCGGCATAAATGTAGATTGATTAAGTGAAGTTAGTTTTGATTTCGTGTTTTTGGTTCATAATAATTTTTTTTTTGATGAAAATTCTTGGTCATATTATTTAGTATTGAGGTAGATAAGTCTTGTGTTCATTCAGTAGTTATGAAATTGTTTTGAATACTTAGTGGGTTAGAGCATGAATTTTTTTTAAAAAAAAAGTTGAATTTCATTATGTGAAGAGTGTTGATTACAATTGAGTTAAGATTGTTCGTGATATATTTGAATACTGATGCGAATTATTTCCGGAAGTTATGTTTATCGAATTGTTAAAGAGGTACAGGAAACTGTTGTCATTATGGTTGTATTAGAATCTAGCGGGTTATGTGAATTAACTACGGAAGTTATGTTTAACGAAGTGTTGGAAGAAGAGATAAGAGAATTGTTTTATGAGTTTGTGAATTAAGATGATTATTCAGGTATTAGTTAAGTGATTTAGTAGAAATGATTGAGAATTAGAGTTTCAGTTGTCGAGTTAGTTCTGTTTTGAGAGATAGTTATCTGTTTGTAGCGTTAGTTAATTGTTAGCGGATCGTATTGGTTATAAGGTTTTATGGCTATGTTGTTGAGAGTCAGTATTCGAGTTGCCGATAGTCGATTTTGGTGAATTAGTTATAGTGATGGGAATTAATTTTTATTATTGAACAAATATTTTTTTTTGTGTCTGGTGTTGATGACATGCGAATCGCTCTGTTCAGTGTACATTTATAGCACTCAAGGATTAGAGTGAAGTGTTTCGTTTTTTTTTTTCTCGCCTTCTAATTTTTTTATATATAGACTTAAAATCCATTTTTATTAATAGCCACAATTTTAATAATTCGTCTACTTTTAGTATTAAATTTTTTTGTTTCTTAACCTTGGGTTTGCATCCTGATCACATGCATATTCATCGTTTTGGTAATAAGGAAAATGCACGCCTAAGTTATACTATTCGTACGCAATTCTCATGGTGAATTTGTCATTCCTTTATGCTATTGATTTGTTGTACGTTGTATTTCAATGCATGCTTAATTTAATTAGTACTCAAGGCTCAGGGTGAATTTATAATTCCTTATGCTCATTGACTTTGGTGTACGTTGCAATTTCTTATGTAATCATGCCATATTGTTATCATGTCGAATTTCGATGTTAGGTGATGCAATGTTGTGATGTTTTCTGTTTTTTCATTATACCCATAAATAATAATAATAACTTATCTAAACTTGTTCTCACAAATGTTACAATCTCACACTGGAAAATAGTTTTTTTTAAATCCCTTAAAATGGTGGAAATTTTTGTGTACATTATTAGCTAATAAATTTTCTTCATCATGTCGTTCTGCGATGATCAGTGAGAAGGAGGAGTTGGCATAATTATACAAAATATCTGTTTAACTTTCATGCCAGACATCGGAAATGTTGTTTTTACCCATTCTACTATGCATACATGTCGCGCCAAAAATCTGTGTCACAGTCAAATTTTTTTTTAAGTATTTACTTCTTGTATCTTTATATATATATCACTTGTTTTATTATATTACACATTAATCATTGCTGTGTTATGTACACAATTATACTGTTACAATGTTTTCGTGAGTGCAATTCTTTTGTGTAAATTATGCGGTAGCCCAGATCTCATCTCAAAATTCGAATTTTATGAATTTTTTTTTCTTTACAAGACGTTCTATTGTACTACATTTGTTTGGCAGAAACGGAGGCAGGGGATGGTCGGTGTGGTATTCAAACGAAAGTCCCTGCCGGTCAAGAAGTTAGTGGGAGGGAGAAAGTGAAATGGAAAATAATGAGTTCACGTGTTGTGTGTGTAGAACATTTCCGCACTTATTATAATCTCTTTGGAGTATTTTTTTCATTAAGGTCGAGCTGGAATGCAACTCACGGACAACAGGAAAGGAAAATTTTCCCCTTCGCCATGGCGTCAGGATGACAGGCCAGCCACATTCATCAGGTTCGGGAGCTGTCACGATTTACGACCTCCAACACGAGGGAGCAGAGGAGACAAACGTTTAAAGGTTCCTACAATGCCGCGAAGTCAATAGAGAATTCAACAATATGCTACCCATTACGGCGGCTACATTCTTCCAGGGTGTGTTTTTCACCCTCTTCAATTCGTCAAAGGACAGGACATAATTGTCGTTATTTCTTCACCTTCACAACAGAAAGGGGACTTCGCCTTTTCCTACTGCACTTGGCACTAAAAGGCTCAATCGTCGGGATCAAGGATTCCCCCTCCAGTTTTTTTTTCTTCCTCTCCTGCAGTTGTTTTCCAAGAATTCATCGTGTCAAGAAGATCCATTTCCGGCTCGCTGTTGGACTATTACTATTGTCATTTAATCACTCCCATTTCATTTTGTATGTCTACTGCAAAATATGTGTTAATTTTTTTCTCTCTTTCCAGTGTTTGTGAGTCTGAAAGGGGGAGGAGTGATGGTGGCTTGGAGGCTGGAAGGCTTAGATGCTGATCGGGTTTTAAGATGGTCCCTAAGACACATGCAATTTGTGTGTATTCCCCTTGTTTCTTGTTGACAGGATGTTGTCGCATTCCTTAGTTGGGGGGGGGGTCACAACGGCCGGTCAGCAAAGTTGAATGAACTCATAATTTGGAAGAGTCGTCGCGAAATTTGTGACTCTGCGCTTGGTTCCTGACCAATGGCTAGGCGGGACCAAAGGCGTGCGGATGAAAAAGGGGGTAATTTGCCTCCACTTAAAAGGAGGAACCGGGACATTTCTCGGCAGATTTACAGAGATTTAGAGAGAGATTTTACAGATTAGCAGAAGACAGATTACCATGATTTCAGATTAAGAGAGTTAAATTTAGGCCGTCCAAGTACCACCCAGCTCCATGCCTCCGTTTCAGATAAGTGGAATGTTGCAGTATTCTTATTCTAAAAATTGAACAGTGTATTTATTTAACCTAGTAATGTTTTAAAAGTAATAAACGAATTTAATCTCATTGTTTTTTTTAATTGAGTTTTAAAGTACTAACCACTAATATGATGCAGACATAAGTTAAATTAATCGAACCTGCGTAAGTCATAATATGTTAAATTAATGAAGTAATTGTAGCGCTGCATCAAATGTTCCAAAAGAAAAATCCTTATTTCGATCAACTTATAAGTCAAAGTATACACCTATAAATTATAATTTGTGAAATTATTAATTATATTTCCATGAAGTGAGAACAGATCACTAACATGTACTTTTCGATGCGCTTTTTTTCGTACTTTATAATAAATATAAGTTTTATGACTTAGCAAAGATTGTTTTTTTAAAAAAATGTCGTTTGTATAGAAAATTGTTTACATTTCTTAGACATAAATAAATTTATCTGAATGTATCGCAGTAATTACTGTACACTTCCGTTTTGGCGGTGCAATCAATAAAGTCGCCAAAAATGATACAACGGACGCCAAACGGAATATTCGGCAACCGGAAGTGATGTTTCCATTGGTGGATGAAAAAGAGTATTTGCTTCGACCTTCATCTTCCACAGTCTGTCTTCCTTTTTTGAACATGCAACACTAATGACAAACCATTTCAAGAGATATGACCTCTTCATTCACCATACACAGTTTTTATCTGTTAATGAACATTCTGCGTGTCCAATCATACCGGATATAAGCACACACGTCCATCGGCGACCACGTTGTCAGCACACGTCTCCTGGTTTGTATATGTACTAACTAACCTCCAGCACTCCAGTCTGCGGATGCTCTTTCTTTTTCGACGTTCTATGAAAGAACGTATTTTGGCCAGGTCCAACTGGACAAGGGCTCAAGGCCTCGCCCACTGTGGATGCCTCGTTTCGTTCTCAACTCTGTCTTAATAAGATCATGATCCGGATAATTTTAATGGTCACATATTATTCAAGTACATATTCTCCGAAAAACATGGAAATTCGAACTATATATCAACTAGCAAAAGTGATAAGCAGCAACATAACGTACACTCCCGCATTGGGGGGGGAAGGGTTCTAGGGGGCTCAAAATCCTAACTGACGCTAAATATATATCCATTGTAAGATCTGGCTTCGGGCCCCAAACCTGACTTTGCAGGGAGACCCTAATCATCTCCATTACGCCACTGGTGTTAAGACTGTTATTATGTCCATGTCTAGACCCAGGCAAAATATCATAAACGATCTTTCAACTCATTCAGTTGAACGTAGAACGTAGAAAGTTCATTGGGGCACATGATCTCATTAGTTTTTGACTTTACTGATTAATTTGCCATGATAGATTTGAGATAATAATTTTAAGAGATGAAAGAATTTGAAATTAAGATTAAGAATTAAAATTAGGATTGCAACCTTGAGAAAAAATTACATTGCTGGAGCCTTTGGTTTGTTTGCGTTGTGTATGGAGTGTGAGAAGTTAAAAAGCGAGTTAAGATAATCTATGTCAGCCGAAAACAGCCTCTGAAAACAGAGGTTTGAGATCAGCTGACTTAAGGCCTTATCACACGTACAAGTTTGGTGCAATTTTTGTTCCAATTCGTGCAATTTTTACTCCGTTGCCATAGCAATGGCTTTGGAACAACTTTTTGCCAGTGAACTGAGAAAGTTGCTCTAAAGAAAAGTTGCTTGAAATTCCCTCCAATGGGGTTCTTCGGCGCCCTACGTCATAAACAAGATGGCGGTAACGGTGATAGCTTTGCATCAAACGCAACAGATATGGCGTATAATATTTTAATGGTGAACAATATTTTAATAGCGTATAATATTTTAAACAGAATGATGCTCCATTTCTGTTTACCCCATAAACAAAAGCGCGAGCGAAATAAAATAAATAATATTGGATTGTCGTTTTCGAAGCAGAAAAATCAGCGAGTAATGTTTCAATGTGGAGAAAGAACGTGGCTGATGTCAGAGCATGTTGTTTTGTTTACGGTAACCTTTCCCCCTCAGATTCGGCGAAAAGTTGGGCCAAAAAAATGCACGTGTGATACCGCCTTTAGTCTTGGAAGTGCGCAGCTAGCTCGGCGGCTGGGGAGACCCGACTCCTCCCTTAGCCGCCCGGCCAATTGAAGGTCGCCGAAAAACGGTGGGTTTATGTGCCTCTTTGGGTGACAGACGCTCGTCCAATCAGGGAGTAGCTACTCGTTGAGGGGTGTGTCATGCAGGTTAGGAGTCAGAAAAAGTTAAGAGGGATTTCAGTTTGGGGTATGAAGAAAGCCTCATTCCCTACTTCAGTTGAAATGGGGTCATCGGTCCAGCCGGTTAGTGGCTAGGTCTTTGAGATGGCGATTTGAGCACATTTGTTTCAAATTACCGTTTGAACGAGTATTTGACAATGCATGATGTATACTGTCTACTTTTAAATATCTCAAGTAGGGTCTACTTTTTTACAAGAGGCCCAGCTTCAAAAAATTTTCTCTGGGCATAGGGCTTCAAAAAGTTTTAAGAAGTCTCTGGTTCTATACATGCGTCTTTCCATATACGGGGTTGCTCCTTCTTTTGTTGAGCCAGCAATAGATGTGGATCTGTATTGCGTAGATTCTTTCAGCTGTTTTGCACAGTTTTCCTTTAAAAAAATTAACAAATTTTTCTTTCGGAACCACCTTGTATACACATGTATCATTTTGTCATACCATTGAAGGCTCTTTGGATCAAAAATAAAGTGCATTCAATGCCCATTTTATAACATTGTTTGGAAATAAATTTAATATTTGGTATATTATCTTTCGTTCTATAATGTTATGGAGAAGAATGAGCAAGGATTTATAGTAAATACTGTTTACACAGTTCATAAATTAATATTCAGAAGTGCTAAAATTCTTGTAAAATATACTGATTATACCAATATTTTAAAAACTATGAATTCTTATTTATTACTTTGAACTTCATACAAATGCCAAAGTTCAAAACTGAATATTCAGTCTTGCTTTCAACCTGTTCACTTAAAAGGCAGTTTTTCTTGTTGAATGGTTGTGCACTGTATTGCTAAGAAATAACTATGAATTGATTGATATTCTTTTTATTCATATTTTCTTACTTTTAAAGGCAATTTATTAATATGCATTAATTTTTCTAGGTACATTTCTTCAAGATATAAACTTTCCACTCAACATAGCTATTGCATTTTAAGGAAAACATTGGAGCCATATCTCTGAAAGGTAAGATACCACTGTATCTTAAAAACAAACTTTGTATTATAGTTATTATACAATTATGTTTTATCACCCAAACAGGCATGTCAAACTCAAAAGATTTTACGAGTCACATGATCTATTTTAGATTAATTTAGGGTCTGCATGTTTTCGGTTCAAAAATTTCATAAAATGCGATTTTTAACATGATTATAATCTGTTTTCCTCAGACTTAATGTCAAGTTCAATGTATTCTATGTTAAACATAGAAATATTTATATTTCGTGTTATTTTTTATATTTAAACTATAAATATTTTGTATATTTTTTTTAAAAAAAGTACAAGAATAAGAGTTATAATAAAAATACAGTTAAATATTACGTTTTAAAAATTATTTGCATTTTTTCCGTTTGTAAAACAAATCTTCAGAATTTGGTTAAATATATTGAGTCGATGTAATTTTTAAAATTTTTAGTAAATGTTGATCAGTTCATTTGAAACTTTTTTAGTTTTTCTTATTTTTAAATAAGGAAAATATTGCTCGCAAAAAAGTGCTTATAAACATAGTCATTACACGCGTAACAAATGATTATATTTTAGGTAATTTATTTATTCATAAATATGTATAAATATCCGGAATTTTAACTTCCATACATTTTTACTTTAGCAAAGAGAATTACATTGGACTTCAATTAAATGCATTTGCAAGTTTATCATCAACAACTTCAATATCAATAGATAGAGGCAAAGTAAAAAGAGGAAATTGTAATTCAGAATTCTAAAAATAAAAAAAATCTTCTTTCAAATTTTATCTTTAACAGTTCAATTTCGTAAGCATATTCTGTGCATTTTAATTTGAGCGTTTTAATCAAAAAAGATTGATAGCTGGCAAAGGGAGATATTTTTTTTATTTATTTGATTCGCCAAATTAATATTTTTTGTTTGAAAACTTTAATGTATTACCAAACAACAATGTAACGATGGGATCTTTGCCTAGAAGCTGAATAAGTTGATTAAGAGAACGTAGTATAAACTGAGAAAGTCAGGTCCCTTATCCTTTGTCCTTTTTTTAATTCAGCACATTCATAACGTTTGTTTCAAGGAAACTATGAGTTCCACTAGTGATTTAAAGAATCATTTTATAACACTTTATGACTCAAAAGCCGTCGAACTTTCATCTTTTTTGTTAGAATGGTGTATTCACATTCTATATCTTTGAGAATTGAAGCAAATCGATGATGATTAAATATATGTGCTTGAACATATAATGGTCACCTAAATGAAAGTTGCATTATTGTAATAAATCCGCCATTTGAATAGCAAAATGACTGCGCATGCTCCTATAGAGAACGCAGAGCTCTGGAATTGCATACGACATCGTCTGAACCCGCAAGATGCATTTCTGATAGCGTGAGCGTACGGTAAAAGACATTGTTCGCATCATAGATGCCACCAAATGGTGTTAACGCTTGGTTGTGCAATTTTTAACAGCGGGAAATTTTAGTGTTAGTGAAATCTATCGTCGAATGCCATATGTGTATGAAACAGAGAGTATGAGTTTCATATCGGTATTACGATGGTGTAGAAATTTTCGTTTAGTGGATGAAACACAACTGACGACAAATCAAAATGAATGCGGTAATCACCAAGGAAACAGCTACAGATGTGGATCGTCTCTAGATAATTAGTCGAAGAATCACCAATCGAGAAATAGCGAAGGAAAGGTCCATGAGCAAAGGAAGTGTTCTCACAATCCTGCTTTAAAAGTTGTAATACTGAAAGCTTTGTGTACCACTGCTTCAACTGAGGAAGAATATCAAGAACAACTGACTTGGCATGCTGTCTCGCAAGTTTAATATCTTGCATGATAATGCTCGACCTCACGTGCTGAGAGGTTTCCGCTGGGAGGTTTTTGAATATCCCCCTTACATCGTGGACCTCTCGCCGTGTAACTACTACATCTTTGATCCATTCAATGAAGCTTTAAAGGGCTGGCGAATTGGCGACGACAATCAAGTCCAAGCTACTGTTGAAAATTGGTTCCACAACCAACCCCGGAGGTTCTTTAATCAGGTTATCCATCACCTCGTGGACTACTAAGACACTTGTTTCAACCTACAGGGCGACTTTGTTTAGCCTATTTTTTTATGCCTGTATTACATCTTTCATTTGCATACCAATTTATATTAATACCATTAAACCATTTATATCAAACCAATTGTCTTGCCACTTTCGTTTGGGCAACCCTAATAGTTTACAATTTTGGGGTTCATTTTTAAAACATGTCCAGTATTTAAAACCGAAGTTCACAAACTTTTTGTCTCGTAGACCTCTTTGCCATGTTTTTCGATTTTATGTAGCCCATGCTTACCTATTGAATAATTGCAAATTGAATGACTTAAATGTCTTTTTGACCTTTGGTATGGTAGTACTTGATCAATAAACAAATGTTTATAATGGGAGGCATGAATCTGGTGTTTTAATAACAAATTTTCACCATTTGGTATCATTCTCTTGTCAGGTTTAACCCTAAATCTTCTAGGTTAATAGTGTCCAGTTTTTTTTTAATTTGGAGATTTGCAACCACGCTGAAACTCCTTTCACTAGAAAAAAAGAATTAAAAGCTTTCTCACAATACAACATAATTTGGGAATAAAAGACAGATATAACTTTTTAAAGCCAAAATTACGGACATATCCATATCTATACTTTAAGATCTCTTTTAGTGCCTATTCTCTGCTCAGTTCCTTGTGGGTGTGGAGTGGTAGTTAGAAGAGGGGGTGCCAGTTCAGGTGTCGTCCGCGTCACTTGACCATGGTTCAAAATTACGCGGACCCTCCCCAAAAGCCCTCGTGTAGCTGAACAGAGGGACATTAATATTCACTCACTCACTCGCTCACCGATCAGGTCCTTTTGTAATATGACATTTTTTTTTCAATACGTGACCATAAGAATTCATTGCCTATTGTGGTATTACCATAGTCAAAACATTCTCAAATATAGCTTCAAATTTCTAATAATGGGCATTTAAGTGCTGAACGTAGGTTAAAATGTCATTTTTTTTTTTTTTTTTTTTTTGGCAGACTGTCTGTGGCCAATTGAGAAACTGGAAAAATTTGCGGCGTCCAATATTACACTCATTTACCTTAATTCTGACGCTGAAACGGTGGTTCTTGTTTTAATAATATTTACGATGTCACCTTGTAACTGCAAACTAACCTCATTTAATACTTTAAATAAATATGTTAAATTTTTAAAATTTTATTTCAATTTTATTAATTTTTTTTAAACTTAAAGGAACAATCTGGTTTAAAGAGAGCCACTATCGTAGACCCCCATTTACCTTTCGTTGACCACCAAATTATTTTTTCTCTGACGTGGACTCCTTGCAGGTTGTCTTAGACCTCTGGCGATCGATATAGACCATTTTGTGTAATACGGATTTATAACTTTGGATTACACAATACATGCTAGTGGATAATATAATAAAAATATCAAAATTATATTATTACAATGTTGTTTGAATGTTTCTTTTAATCTTGCAACTGCTTTAGTTTCACAAATCATAGTAAGGGCACCATTAGTTGCGAGACACACCAACTCTCCTGATGGTATATTATACTTCTTCAGATTCTATACGTGCATCAAAAATATCAGCTCTAGTGGCTGTATTATGCATAGGTATGTTCGAAAATCTCTTCTCTTATTTTTAAATTAACATCACATCCGCGAACAAAAACGGTCAGTTGAATAATATTTTGAATATCTGTTGTTGTTGCTTATACGTAGTACGTGCTCTGACGTAGTCAAATCGAGGCCCACGAAATTCATCATGGCAACGGGCTAGAGATATGTCTGTCATTAGCCTAAGCTTTGAGCCCTTGAAGGTGACAGCACAATTTTGCTCACGATAGATGGCGACACCATTCGGACCCACAGATTTAACGAGCACGTTCTCCGTTTGTACTTGACGAGTATTTAGTGGCATCGGACATGTAACCCAGGCCTTCCGGTCTGGCGTCCGATGCTCTAACCACTAGGCTACCCACGGCCCCCAAAATCTCCTTACATCGGCCGGGAATATCTGTAATTTTATCAACTCTAAAAGAGCAGGCTTGAAACGTTGATATTGTTGAATTATACTGACATGATGATGTTGAATTTGAGAAATCATTCTCAAATTCTCGTGTATTTCATAAACTCTGTCATAGCTGTGGTATTTCGACTTAAACTAATATTTTTAAATTTTTGTATTTGTACCGGACACAATACTTCTGCCACCTTTTATAATTACATATTCATTAATAAATTCCCTTAAGCAAATGGTCTCAATTGGTTTGCAACTAAATATAATAGTCATAACTTTTACGGCGGAGTATTTATCTAACACATTTAGTGAATGTTTTTTGTTTTCTAATAATGGATTTCAATTCCTACAAGTTCTCCTCATAAACATTTGTAAAGTCTTAGTCACAGTTTGTTTTATGATTTGTCATACTGCCTTTCAAATTTATACTCCTTAGTAACTAACATAGAGCTTCTACTTATCAGGCTTAATATTCTATTCTTGTTTTGAACTCAAAAAAATATTGCTCTTATTTTTCTTGAAAATCACGATGTTTCTGTTCTATTGATCTTTTCTAACTCATTGTTCTTGAAGTTTGATTATATTTTTATTAAATAACTTTTTAATTTAAAATGAATACAAACCAAATCTAATTTTAAAAAAAATAATTGAGAAAACACTGACTGTCTTGATAATTTCGTTTTTTTTATTAACTTAAAAAATATATATATACTTTTGATTGCCTATGGCATCACGCTGTTTGCCTCTTGCTGATTGGACACTCCAGAGAGAGTAGGAGGAACAGAAATATAAGTCGCACTCAGGATGAATTGAGGTGCAATCTACAGTGAATAATATGCGTAAATGCGCTTATGAATTTAATAAAAATAAATTTATTATAGTAAAAAAAATCAAATGAAAAATTTTAATAAAATCCAAAAAATTAATTTGTAAATACACACACGCTACTTCTACAATCAAATAGTTCTTCTTTTAAAACAGAAATAGTAATGTAATTAAAAATTGTAAACTTAAAAAAATAGTTAAGGGAACCAGGACATCATATTCTTTCAAAACATTGATTTTTCAATTTTAGTTCTAAAAAGTAGTACATATTTTTCTGAACCTAAAAATGTATAATACTTATATGTTTGTTGATAAAATAGCTCTAAAATATTAAAAATAAAAATTTAAACAAATGACCACGTGCCTTTTGACCCTTAGTTTTTTTCACTTTTTCTCAAAAGCATATTTTTTTGCATTTGGGTACATTTAAAAAAAAAACTATTGTACTATCATATTCCAGATTTTTTTATACTTCTATACAAGATGCCTATGTATATAGTGAACTTAATTTTTTTTCTATTAAAATAGTGTCTAAATTTTTAAAAATGGTTTTATGCGTAAAAAAAGCAGAAAAATAAAAATTTTCCAAATTTCAAAGTTTTATAATTTTCTTAAAGAAGCTATACTAATTTTTCACTAAAAAAATAGGTTCACTGTCTTTTGTGTATTGTTTTATATATGTGTAAAAATATTTTGCATAAAAAAAAGATACTTTTTTAAAAAATGGTACCTAAACATAAGTATTTATTATGAGTTCTCAAAAATTATGTATTACTTAATTAAGTAGGAAAAAAAAATCTTTTGAACTAAAAAGTTATTTTTGCAGTTCTACAGAATAATTAAATTATCTTTATTAAGAACGTAAAATATCTAAACTCTATTGAAAATTTTAAAAGATGTATGTCTCATAAACAAAGGGTCTTAGTTTTGGCATTTTACACTTCCGAGCATGTCCTGGTTCCCTTAAAAACTTGATATTTTCAGTGTTTTAAAATGCCTCGGTGGGCTGCTAATTATGTATTACAGGGCCAAATGCAGGACCGATCCTAGCAGGTGTGCACCGAACACAGGCGGCCAAAACAAGGGGTGGACGCAGGTTGCACTTAATTCTATCAGTCAAGCAAAATATTTAATTAATTTCTCAGAATAAGTCGAACAAACATGCCGACTTGTAAATAATTATTGAAAAATCAAAATAAGTCCCTATTTCCAGATAGCATAGCATAGTTTAAGAAAGAGTAGAATGTTAGTTCCCAATATATTGGTCCCCATTGTCCATTAATATCTTCTCCTTAGGCACATCCTTCATTTGACGGCAAAATTCGTGGTGGATGTAAAATGCCACAATAGAAAAGGTTTTCTTGTTTATTAGCAGCACTGGAGACACACAGATGATCGATGCTTGATAAAGGAGTCTCAAAAAGGATTTTTTGGAAAGTTGCTTTACGGAAATAACTTATATGGTTAATATTACTAAGAACACAGGAAAAGGTTTAAATTCCGGAAGCATTTGGGGAAACTAAATGTTTTCAATTGAATATAGAAAAATATAGATTAACAAAATAATAAAAGAACAATTCCTTACAAAATAGAAAAACAAAATATATAGAAGAAGTAATTTTTTGTGTCTATTTGTGTATTTTTATTAATATTTTACTTTTCACTGTTATATACAGGTGGATGAGTTTAAAACGTTAGCGTTAAGTGTTAGTCAAAATATCAAAAATTCTCTAGAGAGGTGGTACATTAGGTTTTTGCACGCTGCGGCCGACACTCCAGGATCGACCCTGGCCTTATGCGGCCCGCGGGTCGAGTGTTTGACATGCCTGACTTAAAACATTAAACATTATTTCTTTTAAATTGTTTGGTTTTCTTTTATGTTCTTTTTGGTTGTATCTCTGCCCGTTTCTTCCCGAAATCTTTGTTTCTCTGTGTACCATCAAGGTAAAAAATAACAGATGTTACTTCTATGAAGATGCTTGATTTTATATTTTGTTTTCAGATTCCTTTGAGTATTGCTAGAAACAGGATTTCTTCAGAAAATTCGTCAATATGATTTCCTGCAACCCATCTCTGCCAACCCTACAGCAAATGAGTTTTGTCGTGATTGCCGTTAAAATTAGCACTGATCAAGAGGTAAAGGATTTAATGAAAAAATATGGACCTGTCTCGTTTGTAATTCCCAGCAAAGAAATACGCATATTTTTGAACAAAAAACCACCCGAGAGTAATCATCGAGAGATGTATAGATTGTACATCAGTGAAATAAAGTACACGTTACTTTCCACATCCCCAACCCCTGGGGGCTTGAGGGATTTTGCCACTCCATTTGATGGTTTTCATTTCAATACATATGGATTTGCAGCAAATGATCTACCCTCCACGAAGTGGGAGGAGCTTGTTTCAAGGAAGATATCCAGCTTAGGTCTTTCAATTATTCTGAGAAAGGAACTCATGCCTATAATTCGTTGCATTTGTTTAGAAATAGATATTTGGCAGAAATATCTTAAAGATAATTATATATTCGAATTTGTGGACATTCAAAGATACTTCTGTTGGAATTCACATGGTAAAATTGACAAGATAAAAACTGCAAAATCTTTAATCAATAACGAAAATCTACCCATTTCTGAACGTTATAACTTAGCTCGTCATTACGGTTTCGCAAGCAATGTTATTTTTCTATGGGAAAAAATGAATAGGATGGAAAAAGATAATGCAAAAAGTATTGGTGATCGCGCCGTTCAACAAGTTTGGTTTGAGTATAGGGCAACAGGAACTGTTGAGAATTCGATTCAAATTTGTAAATGTGCAATCGGTAATCCCTTGAACTTGAGGGCGTTTTTTTCGTTATTGATGCCAACAGAGAAAGTGAGATGGTATAAAACTTTCATAAGTATAAAAGTTATAGATTATGAGGATCTGCATTCATGTCTTTCGTTGTTAGAAAAAAATGAACAAGAGTTTATTTTGAGAAAATATTCCTCCAAAATTCTCGAGTATTACCTGGTTTGGCCATTACAAAATGAATTCCTAAATGTTTCGAAAATTATTTGGCCCTATATGTCAATAGAAAGTTACATTGATTTATTGAAATTTATTATATATGAAAGAATAATGATAGGATGGAAGGACTTCGACTATGTGGAGTTGCTGAAAGAGTTTTGGAGGCAAACTCCCGATACCTTTAAAGAACTTGCAAAGAAAGAGGAAATATACCAAGTTGTATTACTTGTCATTAATTGCGAGCTACACAAAAATTTCCCAAATGAAGTGATTCTGGAGAATTACAAAGGAAATGTTTTAAAGTTTCATCATGTTGGAATGAACTACGACTTAAAGAGAAAACGGGTTCTCGTGGATCCTGTTAGATGTCCTGAATGTCAAGATACTGATATAGTAGATAATATAACAGGATAGAAGAGTATTTTGTCTGACGTCTTAGACGCTTGCTTCCCTTTTTAATTTTGCCTACACGACGATTGTATTAGAAATTTAAATTATATGATAATGCAATTTTGTTTTGCTCTTTTACTATTGAAATAAATTTATTTAATACTTTCGTCCTTTTCTTTTTTGGAACAATGAGATATTTGCTTACAAACTGAACTTGAAAAATGCAGTTGTTGAATTCCTAATACTGTCAAACATACAGCATAATTAAAAAAAAAATTCTTTAAAAAAAATATAACTACTCCCGAGTATAACTTGTACTTTTTACACACACATAAAAAAATATCGAAATTTACCGGTATAAGTCATACACCGGGTATAAAAATGAAAGCTTCATAAATAAAATTAAAAAAAATTGAGTACAGAAAAAGATTGGATTTCTACGTAACTTGAAATAGTTCTTATTTAAGATAAATGACATTCCTTATGAACTTGGAGGATCGAAGTATGCTATTTTTTCCTAAAGCTTGGAATACCTTTAATAAATTACTTCAAAACATAAGAGCATTGCACAAGTACATTTAAAGTTTCTTCATAAGAAAGGGAGTGGCTTATTAAGGTGGATCCACAAAGGATTTTTTTAAATAAGGTTTTAAAAAGGTTTCATTTTTAGGTATATGGCAAATATATCTAAAAACTAAAATTTGCAGCTTGAAAGTATGGGTGCGCGTTGTACGCCGGATTTTACGGTTGTTATAATGCTGTTGCTTATGCCACCTGCCTGACGTAGCCAGATCGAGACCCACGAAATTCATCAGGGCAACGGGCTAGAGATACGTCTGTCATTAGCCTAAGCTTTGAGCCCATGAAGGGGACAGCACGATTTTGCTCACGATAGAGGGTGACATCAGTAACATGGATATTTTTGTTTATTTAAAAAAATTATATCTATTTCTAATGTTTAAAAAGAGGTTTATACTTTTTGAGAGCAGAGTGTATAATATAATATTTGGTTAATATTGTCACGTAGAAGGAATAAGGCGATGTTATCCAATATACATTTTATTTTGTCGTAGTGTTTTACACGGGTAGCACCACAACTGAAGACCTATCCAGCTGCAGTACTTTTATAAACCTGGTGGAGAGTCCTAGAATAACCAGCAGGGGGAAAGATTAACATAAATTCAATTTACATAATTTTTCCAAATGTCCATAATAATAAATAACGAAAGTCATGATTAAATTTAACAAACAAATACCTGGGAGGCTCGAACCCGAGCTACTTGCATGGTAGAGCAGTGCTCTAACCGTTCGGCCACTCAGAGCGTATCAGGACATTTTTCCCTCCTTAGGAGATACAGCGACACGCTGTAGTTGTTTCGAACGGCTTCATGTAATAGGTCCAAAGTAAACTTGTTTAGGGTTCCTTTTGTCAAAAACAATCCGGTCTGGTTCCGTTGGTGACTTGTCTTGTTTAATGTCTTCTAGCTGAAGGTCTGGGTCTTTATAAGGTTTCATTCGCAGAACATGTACCACGTCTCTTAAATTTCGTTTGGTGCGCATACTATTACAAGGTTCCACTTCATAAGTGACTTCGGATAACCTTTTTCTCACCCTATAAGGTCCAAAGTATCGCTTTAACAATTTTTCAGATAATCCAACTTTGCGGATTGGAGTAAATATCCAAACCAGGTCTCCCTCTTTGTAATTCACTATCCGATGTCTTTCATCATAACGGCATTTGTCTTTGTCTTGTGCTCTTGTTAGATGTATTTTTGCTAGTTGTCTAGCTTCTTCGGCCTTCATTATCAGGTTTTGAACGTAATCATTCGCTGATTCATCGGGAAGAAAGGGCAAAATGGCATCTAGTAGAGTATCCACATCACGTCCATGAACAAGGAAAAATGGACTGAAACCTGTCGTCTCCTGCTTTGCGGTGTTATATGCAAAGGTGACAAATGGAAGTATGTTGCCCCAATTCTTTTGGTCAACATCGACATACATGGCCAGCATGTCAGCGAGTGTTTTATTGAACCTTTCCGTGAGGCCATTTGTCTGAGGGTGATATGCAGTAGTTAGCAAATGATACGTCAAGCATAAATTATTTACTTCTTTAACGAGATTCGACAAAAATGATCGCCCTCTGTCGCACAAACTGATAAGCTCTGAGTGCTCTAACCGTTCGGCCACTCAGAGCGTGTCAGCTTGTGACAATATGAAAGTTTTTGATTAAGAATTAGTAATTCTGTGATAGAAACGTGAAAATGCTCTTAACATCATTTAAAGGTTATGGGTATCTGAAATAATCTAGTAATAAACATTTGATACATTTTATAGTCTGACTTCCTCTTTTTAGTTATTACTCTTCAAAAGGTTATAATTTTTTTTGGAAATACCTGTCTTTAACATTCAGAAAGAAATGAATTGGACTTTTTAAAAAAATAAATTATATAAGAAACATGTTTAAAGAAATAGGCTTTTTAATGAAATTGTTTTATAGTAGAACAAATTAAATTGTTTTCATGAAAAATTCTCGTATACAGAAGAAGAAAATTCATATTGGATAAAGTTTTATTTAATAATAATACTCATTTTAATATACAGCATTTATTGACACTTTATTTTAACATTTTATAAACAAACCATTTCATGATCAGAACTGTGAATAAATCAGACTCTGTGAATATAACACTATACTATAAGGACAAATAGAGAACAATTTGAGCCAATATTCAAATTGCATAATATCTTATACAATTATTAAACCTCAATTTTTATATATGTTATTGATAATATCTAAAAAATTCTCTGGAAATCTCCATTATAAATAAATGGTTTTTTCAATTTATTTACAACAAAAGAGTATTAAATATCCTCAACCCAAACAAATAAAATGATACAGTAAAAAAAAAAATTAAGAAAATCATCTCCTAAACTACAGATTTAATAGTTTAAAAAAGGTCAAATTACGCAGAATTTCTAAAATTTTCTCTCAGTTTATGTATCTTATTAGGTTTAGGACAAAAAAACTTACATTTTTAAACACCGCCATAAGTAATTAATAATAAACAAAAAATTTTGAAAATATTTTTTTAAAGGTTTTTGTGAATTTTATTTATTTTAATATGAACACTATCAAAATAAATTTATCAAATTAATGCTTTTTTCTTCTTTTTCATATACATTTACAAAAGCAAAATCCGAAAAGGTCTTTTCTTGTTTACAAAAAAATTAATGGCAAAAACTAGTTTTTTAATACATTACTGATGACAAATTAATTCCCAAAGAAATAAAAAGAGTTTCAATTGAGCTGAAACCTCTACACCGCATAAAAGTTTTAAGACTTAGATATATTTTAAGTTCTCACATTATTCCATATTAGATTGCTTCAGAGCAATCACACAGCTCTTAAAGTAAATAATGAAAAAATTATTCTTTTCTCTTAATTCATGTAACTGATATTCTACAACTTCACAAAAAATGTGTACATAGTAAAAATACCCAGAAAAAAAAAAGAAATTTCATAAAAGGTATCTTAAAATTTGTTGCTTTTGAAAGGGGGTGAGATTTTATTCTCCTCAAATTAAAAAAAAAATGCAATAAATTATGTACAATAAGTAAAAATAAGAGAAAAAGGGGAAATGTTTAAATTTTTTTCAAAGGACATGTAATTAGTTGTCTGTTATTTAAAATTAATTAAATCTATAAAAAGAACCAGCTATGTTAAATAGATCACACATAGGAACTAGAAAGCAAAATTAGGATACTGCATAACATTTGTATAGGTTATTTACAAAACTTTTCATAGTATTTTTGAAAAATTGTTTAGTATAGGTTCAGATTAAATGAAATATAAGATTTTTGGAATTTCATATCTTAAAAACTGGCAGAGTTATAAAATCCACTTCTATACATAATCAACTTTCTAAATTTACATAAAACAGATTTGAATACTGAAATCATTAACTTATTGAAAGTTTTGAATAAAAGAAACATGTATAAATGGCGATGTACAAACTATTTTTTGTAAAATATCTCGATACACTTTTTTTTTCATGTCCTAAAAATGCATATGTACCTGTATAACATTTACCTATATAATACTTGTATAACATTTGTTCATCATAAATGTAAAATCACATATTAAATACTAAAGCTTATTATATTTATTTTTAAACCACCTTAATTTTCCTTACATTAATTTTTATTAATAAATCTTTACTGCATATACTTAAAACTACATCCAAATAAAGGGGGTGGATGGAAACACATAAAATTGACAAAGGGTTTTCTTTTTTTCAATTTTACAGTAATTGCACAATTATAACAATATGTTCCTCTAAAATAAACAAAGCATTATCTTCTGTTTTAAAGAAAATATTTGATTTGCTTACACTGAGCATACCAAAACTTAATGCAAACTTATTTCTACCAGTTATTGTAAGTATAGTGTTAAATATACTTCAGTTCCATTTCATTCAAACTTAAAATTTATTTGGAGAAATGTATTGACATGTTATTTTGTCATCACTGAATGCATCTAAAGTATCCTTTTATATATAATTATATTTATACTTTAAAAAAAATGGAAGATGAAATGACATCAGGAAAAAAAGATTCAAAATTCTTGCTTTGAAGTTTGTTTTAAAATATATTAATAAAGTTTTTAAATTACTTTTTTAAAATCATTATTAATTTAACAATTTACCAAAGTTTATCATGAATAAATTGAGTCCCATTCTAATGAAAATCACAATTTGTATTAATTGTAAGCAAGATTCTTTTACCAGGGCAATCCTAAATTTCACAAAACTTCTCATTTCCCCAAATTATACATGATCAAAATATTAATTTACTTCAAAGTTTCTCTAAGAAATACTAAACCAGTACTCATACCATTCCAAAACTTGGAACTTATGTATTAAACTGCTGACTAATTCCGCCAAGCAAAAAGATATCCAAACTTTAAAACAAAATTATACCACTATTATTATTACTGTGTTCAAACATGATCAGGAACAGTTTCCACTCTTGGCTGTATATCGCAGCATTTGGTGTGTTTTTTATTTGAAGAAATTAGTCGAGACTATATAATGCTATACAAGTGCTCCAAAAATTTGTCCTTTCAATATATGTCACACAAAAATATCAGTGATTTTGGACGATTAGCCCCTTAACAATAATTTTGAAAAAAATTCTCTGAAATTACATTTTTTTACTGAATTTTTCATGAATATAGATTATTGCAAACAGCAATTTGTCAAGTTATACATTTAAGGGTCAATAAAGAGTTGAAAAAGGTTGTATTAAAATTCTGAATATTGCCACTGTTTTTAGAAAGTAAACATCCTACAGAATCAAATGTGTATATGTAAAGTCATACTTGGTTTCATGATCCTAATTACCGATAAATATCATAGAACTGATCTATAAGTACACTTCTTGGGTCAATAATAGTAACTAACTCAATGCAACAAATTTATTTAGGACTTAAATTTATAAGCAGGATAATATCAATATACATGAGCCTTTTAGACTTTAATATTTATGTAAAATTTAAAATCCAGATTATTCTTATGCGCAGTAAATTTCAGCTGGGGTTGCATAGATTTATTTAACACATAATGTTAATATTTCAATAACAAGTGTATAGTCTTTATATGAAATTAATCATCAAAATTATTGAATTTTACCCGCATATTTGTTATCCATAGTAAAAAAATTTTTACACATGTGTGACAAAATATATACCAATCAAATTCTGAAACACAGATATTGTGTTAAGAAATCCTCATACGACATAATAAATAGATACCACACAAATATATTATAATTTTCATTTTTTTTTTTTGTAAAAGAATTATGGATTAAAAAATGACTTTTTTATTTTGACCATGTAGGAGAGAACAGGACTTTTATATTCAATATATGCACACAAATTTATATTCATGTCCATAAATTAAGGATAATGAAGTTCAGGCAAAGAAAGAGACAGAAGCAAAACAAATTTAACTTATTTGTAAAGTCTATTTATTAAACAAAAGGTAAAGAGCAAAAGAAGATGCTATATGTTTGACATAATTAATAAAAATTGCGAGTTTTACTCCCTGGAGCAAATTTCAAAAAAGAACCTATTTACAAAAAACAGTATAACATGGTTAGTATGATGGTTAATACGGAGTATGTCTCCCGGACGATGCAATACAGGCCTTACAACGCCTACGCATGCTGAGTATCAAATTATCAATCTCTTCTTGGGGATTATTACACCACTCATCAAGCAATGCCCTCCGAAGTTCCGGAAGACAGGTGGGAGGGGGTTGACGGACTGCAATTCATCGGCCAAGGATATCCCACACATGCTCAATTGGATTCAAGTCCGGTGAGTATGCTGGTCAATCCATACGGGTGATATCCTCCGATTGAAGGCATTCGTCTACAATGTTTGCACGGTGAGGACGGGCGTTGCCATCCATCAACAGAAATTCAGCACCCATGGCGCCCCGAAACAAACGTACATGTTGTTCCAGAATGACATACCGATAGATGTGGCCTGTCATCGTTACACTCTGAACATGCAGGTCAGTTCTGGAACCAAGAATAATTCCTCCCCAAACGAGTCATCCTGCACCAACGTAACGGTGTCGTTCAATGGTGTTCTCTTGGTGGTAACGGTTACCTGGCGCTCTCCATATGAAAGTTCGTCGAGAATCAGACTGCAAACTAAACCTGCACTCGTCGGAAAACATCACACAAGACCATTGTTGCGGTGTCCACAATGCATGCTCTCTACTCCAAGTTAATCGCAGGCGACAATGTGTTGCTGTAAGGGGAACACATCTGATAGACCTACGAACATATAGACCAATATGCCCTAAGCGTCTGTACATGGTCTGCTTTGAAACTGTCATACCGGTAGCTGAAGAGAGCTCACGAGACAGGACTGATGCTGTGCGCCGTCTGTTTCTTTTGGCAGTAACTGCCAAATACCGGTCCTCATTCAGCGTTTTAACTCGGGGGTGACCTGTGCTGTAACATCTACTCACATTACTATCATCTTGGAATCGTTGCCAAAGCCTGGAGATAACACTCTGGGTGATTCCAAGTTCCTCGAATACTTCCAGCTGGTACGTCCACATTCCAGTCGTCCGGTAATTCTATCATGTAAAAAATCATCCAAATGCTTCCTTTGTGCCATAACTATGTGGTTATTGCACTGAAAGGCTTTTAAAGCGCTTGTGAACAATTTTACTTCTTTGCCACCATTCCTTATATACCCCTCTCTTACACTTTCGTCATTGTGACGTACTATCAGCGCCATCTGGTGGTTTCCTGTAATTTGCATATTTTTTTTTCAAGATGTGTTTGATAATTCTACAGGTGAAATTTTTATTTTAGAGTTCAATTTCTGTGTGATTCTGAATTATCCTTAATTTATGGACATGAGTTTATATTCTATAATACACATATTCTAATTAAAAAAATTTTAATGCCTTAGTTTTTTACCACATTCAGAATTTAATTCTCAATAAATTATATCTTTTTACTAAAATTGTAGTGCGGCGAAAGACTTTCTAAAACGTTTCACATAATTTTTTTACATAAAATTTTACGAAAGGTAATTTTTATTTCTAATGTTTGAAAGTGGTATTTGATTCTCATCAAGTATAAACATTAGTGAATCTGTAGTAAATTAAGATATTTTTTTAATTTCTGTAGTGAATGCTTTTCGAAATTTTTTTCCCCCATGAGAATGTAAAATTATTTAGTAAGATACAGTACACATATATTACTTTTTTTATATGACAAGTATGGTTACATATATACCAGATTTTTGTCTTCTTATTTTAGATAATTAAATACAGAAATATCTCTATTAACTACTTTGAAGATGTGAAAAATTTAAGGAAACTAAATATATTTTATCTTTTTATGTATGCTCTCAGTATAATTTAATTTAAAATAAACAAAAATTTACTTTGAAGCATTTACATTTCTGAAGACATCTGTCCCCCCAAAATTCTTTTAGAAGTTTCTTTTGTGAACACAAAAAATTGTAGGAATCTCCGTTTTAGCTGGCGACGATTTCTAAATGGTTGGTATTGAAAACAAGCGTATTCAAAGTGGTCAGAATAAAATAACTACCGAGGAGATGGTTTAAAATCTTTATGCTTCATCATTCTGAATCATGTTTACAAAGCACATGAATTTATACTGGGATATTATAAAAAAAAGATTTTTTTCCTTCAATCATATTATCTTTTAAAGTGATCGAGAAACCCTATATCGTTAAATACGAAATTTTAGTGGGTATAATGCAGAAACAAAATACTCGTAGCAGTAATAAACAAAGTGTTAGGTCTGAGTTAAGCGGGAAACAAACGTACACATAATCACATGCTATCCTCATCACGTGATCGTGACGTCACATGAATTGAGCTCATTTCGTTAGCCTTGGGTTACTCTCGCGACCCCTCCCGGGTTGAAAGTGTATTTAATGTAAAAAATATGGATGTTAGTTTCAAAAAAGAATTATGTATAACGTTTTTCATTATGCTTTATATGTTTCAGAATGCTCGTAAAAAAATCTCCTAATTAATCCTTCAATCCTCTGTGCTTTTTGAAATATCATAAAACTCACATGGAATAAAGCGCAACAGAAACACATTATTTACAACTTCCCTAAATGAGTGATGAATATTTTTATCTTCCTACACTTTTTCTCTGTGTCTGGGTTTTGTTTTTCGTCTGAAAGAGTAGTATTTTAGGTTTAAAAAGAAAACGTAATAAAAACTCTCATCGTGGGATTACAGCACAAATCAAACAAAATATTTTTTTTATTTGGTTATAGGTGATAGATAGCTTGAAGTAGAGATGACATAATATTGCCAGATGATATATAAAAATCATATATGTGTAAATGAGTATTCTTTAATATGTCAGAAAATGTTTTGATTTAATTCATTCCAGTACATTAATTTTTTTGAAACTTTTATTTTCGATATGCTCGCGCCCCCCTTGTTGTTTTATCACGCCCCCTAGGGGGGTGCGCCCCACAGTTTGAGAAACGCTGTTCTACATGATATGGTCAAAAAGCTCCCGGAATAGGTTGATAACAAATTATTAAAAATCGAAAATAATTTAAACGGCATTCAAAGTATTGCCCTCCGACATCCCTACACTGGTTCCAGCGTTCGTTTAACTGTTCAAAACACTCTTGAAATCTATTTCGTGAGAGGTCATTCAGTTGCTTCGTCGCATTTTGGATCCCCTCATCTGTATCCACAAAACGATGCACTTTCAATTTCATTTTCAGCCACAGAAATAGGTAGGAATCCTTTCCGTAGGCTTTCCTCAGCATCGGAAGTGTTTCAGGCGATTTTTCGAGCAAAACACAGAATTTGATGTTTTCACGCTGTTCCAAAGAAGATATTGCAAAATCTGACGAATGAAAAATTCGCTTTGTCAGAAATGATCTTCAACTAACGCCAAAAGTAATGGAGATTTAACTCCAGAGGGCTCTGTGTTTTACTTATTAGTGCTGCCAGGCTCCGAAACAGGTACTTCCTCTCTAACGAACGCGTGTGAGAAGGTAGGAGACCGTTTCCGGAACTTTTTGACTTGCAACATTTCTAGGAATTTGTTTCGTATAAAAATATTCCGTGATAGTAACTGAACGAGACATTGAAAAATCCTAATTTACTTTCCTCTAAATAAGAATGTTGTTCGAATCTGAGTATAAGAGCACCTGTATATCATATTTACTAAGCCGCCATCGATTCTACTTCACATCCCAAATTCTCAACAGGTTTTTCTGAAAAAATGCTGCCATTGATTCTAAGCTACACCTCCTATTATCTACATGTTTCTGAGAAAAAATGAAAATTGTGTGCAAGGTTCATCGACATCCGCTGCATAAGAAATTTACAAGCAAATTGCTAATGAGAAATAAAATAATAAGTTAATAACTCCTTTCTTTTTTCAATATTAAAAGCTTTAAAATACATGCATGGAACTTTAATTAATCTAACCATCAGTGTCATGTTTCGAAGGTTATTCATCACTTCCATTGCCACAGCTGACTTCGGATTTGGTGCAGACATCGCCATTTTCCAACACGGTGCCGTGTTCCGTGCTATCTAATGCTTTTTTTTTCTAAAGAATGTATTAAAGAAGAATGCAAAATACTTATTAAAAACTGCTTAACATCTACAAGCAGAAATTATATCAGTTTGATTACGCCATCGACGTATATATGTTTCATCCGTGTCAAATTTAAAATTGCTTCCTTGTTCATACTTGCGTCATAGTGAACTCGTCTTGATGCTATTAACGGAATATTTGATGTTTAAGTGATTAAAAGAAAGTGTATACAAAAAATATCCTAAATACAAGCAGACAACGATGTTTAAGATAGACTGAATTCTGGATATAAACTGTGGAGCGGGATAAGTCATCAAAGCAAGTAGCCCAAATGGACGGTTACATTTTTGATTTTGAAAGGAGTGGACATTTAACTTCCCCCATTCAGCAAATGTTTTGTCTTCCATTTTAAGCCATACACGATTTTCAGTAGCATTAACACTGGAAAAAAAGTGTAGCTTAGGTTCGATTAAATACGGTAATTAAAAAAATTTAGATTTCACTCTTTGTTTTGAAGCTCTACCAACAAAATCACTGGACCTTTCCCCAACAGCTCATGAGTGAGGAATAAAGCCCATATTTTCAACACCGGAAATTGTCAAAGATCTAAAGATACAAATAATGGATGCTTGTTAAATAATATATCATAATATAAGATTAAAAGCCTTTATGTCCTCAGTGTCTCAGAGGGTGTTAATTTTGCCTCGAGAGCTGAAAATATAAAAAAAAAATTTGCCTCAATGTAATTCTTTGAGGTTAAAATTAAATCATTCAATTCCTTTACACATTTTTATAAAGGCGTTAGGTTTCAAAAATGCGTAAAATGTTTAAAATATATATTCATAATTTTTTAAAAATTATAAGTATATGAAAATAAGAAACAGTTCTACAGGAATTATTAGGTAAATTTTATGTTGTTTTAAAATTTCAGCTCTAAGTACCAGCAATAAGTTGATTTATGAAGTCAAATATATCATTATTATATACTGTAGCATTTCTATATAAATATAATAATAAATTATGTTTTTAAAAAAATAAAGGAAAAGATATATAATACTAAAATTAGGAAGGGTTTAGGGAGTAGACTTATATTTTATAATTTTATAAAATGTTATGCAGCCTCAAGGCTATTATATGTCTACAGAAGCTTAACAGCCAAAATGCAGCTCCTTCGATAAAAAAATATTCATATGCTTATAATTGTATAAATTATGATTATATTTTAAACATTCTACAATTTTTTAAAATCGGTAAAAGAATCTAAATATTTAATTTTAACCGCAAATAATTATATCTGGTTGAAAATTGTTTATATATTCTGCTGTCGAGGCAAAGTTAAAGCCCCTGAGAACCCGTAAGCAGCCATCACTAATCTGGAGAAGGATTTCGAAATCACTCTTTTTAACATAAAATATAAGTTCCCAGTGTTTGGTGTTGCCAACAGCTTTAGATTTTTAGTACCTGTAATGGTATACACACGATTAATTCAAACGTAGTAATTGAAAAATATGTAGTCAAATCAGGCTGATCGAGTTGTTCAGACAAATATATTATAAATAAGAAAAATCAGATGTCAAATTTTGGATTTCTTATCTTTATTTTAGCATTTTATTTTAATATTAATTTAAGTTTTAAATTTTTGAAAGGATTACAAATGTATTCCAGTATAGCTATGGCGCATGCAAACAAATGTTTCGAACTATGCACAATCGGAACCCTATTTAACGAATCCATCGGGTGTGCACATTTTGTTTGTTAATTCAGGGTTATTCGTTATATCCGTGCCCAAACAAAATACAAATTTTTTGCACGTACCTTTTGGAAACTCGATAACAAGCAACTATACAAAAATATCTTTTGTTAGAAATCACATGTTTTTTATTAAACAGCTGAACATTCTATTAGTAAATTATTACGCTCCGGCTAACGGGAAATTTAAAATAATGACTAATAGATGTTGGCATTTTTTTATTTTTTATTTCTGACTTGAAAGACTTTGTTTTTGATTTTATGCATACAAGAATATACTGTGTTCTTTTTACATCTACTCCATAAGGTATGTTTCTACAGGTTCCAACAATGTAAAGCATATTTAAATATAAATTTTTTATAATAGGATTATCAGTATCGATTTCTGCATCAGAATTGCTGTTCTAAGCCTCTGACAAATCAACAATTTTCTCAACTTCAGTTGCACAGATACCCAATATCTCTCTTTAAGGGGACACAATATGATTCAAATGACAAAAATTGGTCAAAAAAATCAAATCTAATTTTCTTAGCCTAAATAATTCTTTATCTACTTTTCAATAACCTCACAAAATTCGAATGCTCTAAACTTAAAAAAACGTGGAATTATGATGGATCTTACGTACTTTTATATTCACACTCCCTATGGCAAATATAAACTTTAAACTTACTTATCTTAGAAAGATAAAATTACGAGTTTGTCTTAATTTAAAATGCCAGCTTTTTTTCTAATGTGCCTAATGCTTTGAATTTTTTTCCTGTTGCTATTAGTACATGTAACAAAAGTTAGTATGCATTTTTGAATCAAAGAAATACTTATTTAAAAAAAAATAACTGAACTCAGAATTTATAAATTTTTTAAGGAAATGTCAATAAGCATTCATAAAAGAAGTATTTTACGAATACCAATCATGTTATCGCAACACCCATACCAACTTATGATATACATGGATGGACGTACATGTAAATCAAAATTCATGCATGTACGTAAATTTTTCTAAGAGAAGTAGCATTTTAAAATTACTTCAAAAATTTTGCCTTAAAAAAAATGGCTAGCTTTTTATAAAGTTTTGAGCTCAAAATCTGTTTTACATAGTATACACACATAGGAGGTAACCAAAAAATTTTGAAAATCCTTAAATTGAAATTTTTTTGTTTAAATAGCACCATGTCCCCTTAGATATAACATATTCGTTAAAATCTTAAAATATCTCTTGCATTGGGGAGTTTGATGGGAAATTTTTTTTTAATCCTCTTCAAAATTCACAAGATAGGTTGTAATCAAGATTCATTTGCAACTGTAAAGCTTATAATGGTCTGCATCCTTTCCCGTCGAAATTTGTTGCTTACAGAAAAGCTTTTTTCTGTTTCGATCAAAAAGGAAGTCATTTAAATGAAATCTGATTTTTTCTAATACAAAACTAATTAAAAAAATTTCCAGACTTAAAAATAATTTGTTAATTTGGGGTTTATTATCCATTAAGCATGGGCTTTATGCCTTTATTTTAATCGGGAAAAGAGAAATGTTTGTTAAATTGTGAAATTCGTAAAATAGGGGCTCGGTAAATCGGGGCCGGCGATAACACAAACATTTATAAGATCATATTATACCAAATTAATTACAAATAGCTACAGTCATTTGAATATGATCAAAATAAAATTAAGGACATAAAAAAGAAAAATAATCTTCAATTCTCGGAGATTTTAATTATACTTGCAATTTTTATTAAATAATAATTCGTATAAAATCACGGGAAAATGTTTTAAAAATGCAGTGTCTTGTTTATAAAAATATGCAAATCACTCCACGAAGATGCATCTTCTTTTCTGCCAGAATTACATATTATTTACAATGGACAGTGGTGTTTAGAAAAAAAATTAATCACACTCGGCGTAAATCTTTGATGATAGACGAATTGAATCAGATATCCTATCCAATCTTGTGCGTAGCAAAATTGCATTTTACAAAAACAAAAGGCACTTACATCGAAAGCTTTAGATATTTTCAGACACATTTATTTTCATTCTTTGATGGAGAAGAAGATATTTATTATTAATTTTACTTTTTAAAATATTTTTTTGCTCAGTAATGAACATGAGTTTGTGAGAGACGGGAAACAATAAAATAATGGTTTTCAGGAACAAAAAAATATGTGTCCAAATACTTAAATTATAACTGATGAGAATACTAATTAGACCCGAAAGGTGGTTATTTCAGTTAAACATTTAGTAGTGGCCAAAATAAATATAACGCAAACTTTTTTAGTGTTTTTCTTCTTTTTATTCATTTTGCTATTTTCTTAAAGTAACTATATTTACTAAAAAAATATTGACTTTTACACACGGTTGATTGTCCACTGGGAACGGTGAAATCAAGCAATGCTTTATGTAGATATATTTACCTTAATATGTTTCTTCATGACCTTAGCAATAATTTTGTAATTCTGACAGGAAGTATATTGAGAAAAATACTGCTTTTGTACAAGACTATTTAATTACACACTAATATAAATAATACATGAATAAAGGTACGCATTATTTCTATATTTTGCAATTCTACCTCGATAACATTTATTGGGGAAAATATCAGCTTTTATAGCAGCATTCGTGTAATGTACCATAGAACTTAAATTAAATGAGAGTGTTCGATGCCAATATATTTGAATTGAATGCTGCCTTAATTCTAAATTCAAGCGTAACAAAAAAGATTCTACCACCTTTGCTTTAAGAAAGTTTTGGTACAGTAGTTGAAAGTGTTTATTCAACAATGCATGGTGGAGTTGGTAGCAGAGTAGTTATTTCAAAAGCTCTCTTTTGGCGTGTCATGAGTTCGAGTCCTAGGGCCACTAAAGATACACGGTTTAGAGAGACTGATGCATGTTAAATCCAGCATGGCTTAGAGTTCTGCTGATTTGGCGTGTTATAAAACTCTATAACAAAAAAAAACGACCCACCAAGTACGAGTGGTCCGATACAGAAAAGATGGTGGGTAGAAAGATTATGTACAAAATAGAAAATAATTAAAAATTCAGAAAAATTGAATGATTTATTGCAGAGTTACAAAGTAACGAGTTCAATAAAATATTGATCCAACTTTATCCTGGATACAAGCTGCCATACGGCGTGGCATAGAGTGATAAAGCACCCTCATGGTCTCCTAAAGAGTTCGTTTCAAAATTTGCTTCAATTGTCGGGGCATGTCATCAACATTCTCTGGTAGATGCAGTAGCCTTTCCATCATATCACAGACATTCTCGGTTGGAGAGAGATCTTGCTGAACAAGGAAGTGTTTGACTAGCTGTAAGACAGTTCACAGAAACACGTGTCGTATGTTGTTCGGCATTATCTTGCTGAAAAAATAAGGCCAGGGTACTGCAAAAGGAACGGTAGCAAAAAAATTCTTAGAATGTCGTTGACGTACCTCTATGCTGTAAGTGTGCCTCTAATGACGACCAAAAGGGTTCGGCTGTCAAAAGAAACAACACATCACACTCCATAACTCCAGGTTGAGAGCCTGTGTGGAGTGCAATGATGAAAACAGGATTAGGACACTGCCCTGGGCGTCTCCAGACACGTCTTCGATGATCGTCGTAGCATAGTTGGAAATGGGATTCATCGCTAAACACTATACGTCCCCCCCCCCAGTCAGAATGACTCCAATCTGATCGAGTCAAGCACCACTGTAATCTGGCTCGACATTGCACAGGCATGAGTGGCAGGTGGCGTAGTGGTCGGTACGAGCGTAAATTTCACTCTATCAGTCGTCTGTGAATGGTCATGGTGGACACTCGTGTGTGGGTTGCACGTCTGATGGTTGATAACGATGAATCAGGTGCTGTAACAGCTGATCTGATAATTAATCTGTCTAGGTCTGCAATGGCCCTAGGTCAACCACTACCCTCATGACACTGAAATCTGCCATTGTGTCGACTCATTATTTCCAGCATCTTCTAATGGCCGGAATATATAGCATAGAGATGTTTACGAACCGCAATCGAAAAATGGACTGTGGTGTACCATCGTGCATGAACTACACGTTCCAGTGCTCTGTTGTCGATACTTTCTACAACAACTCCAGAAGGACATGGAGTAGGAAAGCAATGTATTTTGCTTTATGACTAACGATATGACTTGGTTCTCACTGTAAGGTTGCATTCCAGCCATATGAAATGAGCTCAGAAGTGAATTGCATTTAGGCAGTCAGTTGATGTGTTTTTACTGCTTAAGTCTGATATTGCAGCTTTGGAGTCGATGAGGAAGACAACTTTTGTAGGAGTTAGGCCAGCAGTTACAGTCCAGTGGATTAAAATTCTGTCCGTTGGAAGGTCAGCACTTTCTTTCTCAACCACCACTAGGTCGTCTTTACCTTAAAAGCTGGAGAAGACTAGTGTTGAAATGTTCAATGACTTCCATAGAACAGGTTTGAGTTTAAGGCTTCCTAATTGATCCTAACTTCCTGATAATCTTTACCGTTGTTTTCACCCTTTCTCTCAAAAATAAATCTTTGAGATGCCATCATACTTGACGCCCCAACAATGTATTACAAAACCTAGGTGATGAGTTATTTGTCATATTTTGTCTTTTCTTTGGCTTTCTTGGTATTCCTTGTTTGTACACGGTCTCAATGGGGTGGATAAAAGATTCATCGCCGACAAAAATTTTCTCGTTGATAGACAGAATCCGTCTGTGGCCAGTACAAACCTGCTACCGTAACAGTAATTTCGCATTAAGGTAAATCTGGAGCTTTCATTATTTTGTAAGGAAATTTCCAGCTTTTCTTCGATAACTTCTTTTCCTGTGGTGGTCCTTTTCTATTCGACACATTATTCTTATTGATATTTCATTTATTAAGCAAGACGAGACAATGGTTTAAAATTACGCGGTTGGTCGCCAAAAGCCCTCGTGTAGCTGAACAGTGCGAAGTTAATATTCACTCACTTCTTTCCATATTTTTTGAGGGATTTTAAAAATTGTTCGTGATTTTTCTCCTTTTCCATAGTGTCATGTGGCCGCGGTAGCCAAGTGGTCAAGGTATCGGATCATTAATAGCATGTCATGAGTTCGATCCCAGTACCCCTGAAGATCCGCAGTGTAGGGGAGCGATGCACGTTAAATCTGTCGAGAGCTCAAACGTCCTCCCATTGGTGTAGTGTGGTAGTTAGGAGAGGGGGTGCCAGCTCAGATGTCGTCCGCGTCACTTGACCATGGTTCAAAATTACGCAGACCATCTCCAAAAGCTCTCGTGTAGCTGAACAGTGGGATGTTAATATTCACTCACTCATCCTAAATGTTTGATGTTTTCAGTCGTTCTGGACGACCATTTCTAGAACCGTCTGTATTGATGTTGATTTCAGAAAATCTCTTATTGGTTCGTTAAAGGAAAAACCACTTTTTTTATATCTTAATGTCTAAGAGTCTAGAAATCATCTACAGATTTTTTTTTTTTGTTGCAGAGAAATATCTGCTTCAATCTTTTGTTCAAAGTGTTAAAGCTCTGAGTCATTTAGATAAACATGCTTGAAGGAAAACAATTATCTGAAAAATAGTGCAGAAGATTTGTAACGATTAAATTTAAAACTGTCTGCTACACTGGTGTCCAAAAGTTAAGCATAATTCGTAAAATGCGAAAAACATGGAGTAAATATTCGTAAAAAGTGCTGAATAGTTCCGCGTGATTTTCTGATACATGATGTTCTTCATTTCGAATGCGTGGGAATAGGAGCAGAATTATTCACTTTATTCTCGTCGTCGGAATCTGCCAATGATTTTTTGAGCTTTGAACAAACTCAAAATGTTTTTTAAAATTATGGCTTTACAATACTTTACTATTTACTTCAATTTTTTCGGTAATTATTTGACAGTCAATACAGATATTTGATATTTTTTGAGCTTTGAAAAATCAAATGTCTTTGTCTGCATAATTATGGCTTACACAATTTCACATCTACTGCAGCGATTTCTTTTAATTGATTCTGACAGTCAATACAGATATTTTTGATATTTTTTTAGCTTTGAACAAACTCAAAATGTCTTTGTTGCATAATATGGTTACACATACTTTCACCATCTACTGCAGCGATTTCTTCGGTAATTGATTCTGACAGTCAATACAGAATTTTTGATATTTTTTGAGCTTTGAACAAACTCCAAAATGTCTTTGTCTGCATAATTATGGCTTTACACATACTTTCACCATCTACTGCAGCGATTTCTTTCGGTAATTGATTCTGACAGTCAATACAGATATTTTGATATTTTTTAGCTTTGACAACTCAAAATGGTCTTTGTCTGCATAATTATGGCTTTACATACTTTCACATCTACTGCAGGATTTCTTTCGTAATTGATTCTGACAGTCATACAGAATTTTTGATATTTTTTGAGCTTTGAACAAACTCAAAATGTCTTTGTCTGCTAATTATGGCTTTACACATACTTTCACCATCTACTGCAGCGATTTCTTTCGGTAATTGATTCTGACAGTCAATACAGATATTTTTGATATTTTTTGAGCTTTGAACAAACTCAAATGGTCTTTGTCTGCATAATTATGGCTTTACACATACTTTCACCATCTACTGCAGCGATTTCTTTCGGTAATTGATTCTGACAGTCAATACAGATATTTTTGATATTTTTTGAGCTTTGAACAAACTCCAAAATGGTCTTTGTCTGCATAATTATGGCTTTACACATACTTTCACCATCTACTGCAGCGATTTCTTTCGGTAATTGATTCTGACAGTCATACAGATATTTTGATATTTTTGAGCTTTGACAAACTCCAAAATGGTCTTTGTCTGCATAATTATGGCTTTACACATACTTTCACCATCTACTGCAGCGATTTCTTTCGGTAATTGATTCTGACAGTCAATACAGATATTTTTGATATTTTTTGAGCTTTGAACAAACTCAAAATGTCTTTGTCTGCATAATTATGGCTTTACACATACTTTCACCATCTACTGCAGCGATTTCTTTCGGTAATTGATTCTGACAGTCAATACAGATATTTTTGATATTTTTGAGCTTTGAACAAACTCCAAATGTCTTTGTCTGCATAATTATGGCTTTACACATACTTTCACCATCTACTGCAGCGATTTCTTTCGGTAATTGATTCTGACAGTCAATACAGATATTTTTGATATTTTTTGAGCTTTGAACAAACTCCAAAATGTCTTTGTCTGCATAATTATGGCTTTACACATACTTTCACCATCTACTGCAGCGATTTCTTTCGGTAATTGATTCTGACAGTCAATACAGATATTTTTGATATTTTTGAGCTTGAACAAACTCAAAATGTCTTTCTGCATAATTATGGCTTACACATACTTTCACCATCTACTGCAGCGATTTCTTTCGGTAATTGATTCTGACAGTCAATACAGATATTTTTGATATTTTTTGAGCTTTGAACAAACTCAAAATGTCTTTGTCTGCATAATTATGGCTTTACACATACTTTCACCATCTACTGCAGCGATTTCTTTCGGTAATTGATTCTGACAGTCAATACAGATATTTTTGATATTTTTTTAGCTTTGAACAAACTCTAAAATGGTCTTTGTCTGCATAATTATGGCTTTACACATACTTTCACCATCTACTGCAGCGATTTCTTTCGGTAATTGATTCTGACAGTCAATACAGATATTTTTGATATTTTTTGAGCTTTGCACAAACTCCAAAATGGTCTTTGTCTGCTAATTATGGCTTTACACATACTTTCACATCTACTGCAGCGATTTCTTTCGGTAATTGATTCTGACAGTCAATACAGATATTTTTGATATTTTTTGAGCTTTGAACAAACTCTAAAATGGTCTTTGTCTGCGTAATTATGGCTTTACACATACTTTCACCATCTACTGCAGCGATTTCTTTCGGTAATTGATTCTGACAGTCAATACAGATATTTTGATATTTTTTTGAGCTTTGAACAAACTCTAAAATGGTCTTTGTCTGCGTAATTATGGCTTTACACATACTTTCACATCTACTGCAGCGATTTCTTTCGGTAATTGATTCTGACAGTCAATACAGATATTTTGATATTTTTTGAGCTTTGAACAAACTCTAAAATGGTCTTTGTCTGCGTAATTATGGCTTTACACATACTTTCACCATCTACTGCAGCGATTTCTTTCGGTAATTGATTCTGACAGTCAATACAGATATTTTGATATTTTTGAGCTTTGAACAAACTCCAAAATGTCTTTGTCTGCTAATTATGGCTTTACACATACTTTCACCATCTACTGCAGCGATTTATTTCGGTAATTGATTCTGACAGTCAATACAGATATTTTTGATATTTTTTGAGCTTTGAACAAACTCCAAAATGGTCTTTGTCTGCATAATTATGGCTTTACACATACTTTCACAATCTACTGCAGCGATTTCTTTCGGTTATTGATTCTGACAGTCAATACAGAAACTTTCTCAAACAATTTATGAAGTGTCAGTTTAGTTTCAGTATCTAGAAAGGAAATATTTTCGCGTTAAGCGACTTTCATTTCGTGTTAAGAGAAAAAATGCATGACATTACATACAGTAGAACGTCGTTTTTTCCGAACGTTTACTATCCGGAGCGTCAAATATCCGGACCAAAGTCCGGATACGTTTTCGAATAGTGCATTGTGTTCAAAAGTTGTTTCGCTTGAGGCCAAAAGTGACGAGAAACAACAACAACGAAAGTAGCAAGAGTAAATGAAATACTGACGCGTTTCTGCAATAGAGATAGCTATTGAGGGGTACGAACAATAATCAGAGTTCTGTCCTATTAATCTACTGCTATTCAAGAGAATCAGAGACCTTGCAGCAAAAAAACGAAGGTGTACAATGGTATAGCAAAAAATAAGTGATTATTTCCACAATATAAAGGTATAATTGCGACCTTTTGCTCCTATTTCGCTTTTCCTTCAAGCTCGTTTCTCGCATGTGATGATTTTCAATATTCGTATAGTTTCCGGTTTCATAAACTGCATGGATCGCATTCGGTTTTCGGTTATCCGAGCAATCGCGTATCCGAATGGTGTCCGGTCTCAATTGATTCTGATAAATGACGTTCTACTGTAGTAGTTTGTCGGGACGGTTGTATTACTTCGTGTTAACCGATATTTCGCCTTAAGTGCTTTTGCACAAAACGTATTTCACTGTAGTTAAATTATTTAGCAAATTTTCCTGGATAAAAAAATTGCTAGTAGATGCTAAATAAATTGTAATATTTTATATTATGTGTTGTGGCTTGTGAGATTCTGTCGCTTTGTCATTCCTACCTGCATAGGCTCATTACAGATATTTCCACTGTTGTATTTCTACGTCTAATAATAACACCAATTTTTTTGGACACATAATTCGTATTCATTAAAAGCAATACTTTTTTTCCGAATGAATGACATTCATATTGGTGGCATACTGATTATACTTGAAACAAAATCCCCATGAAAGATTGAGTGTATCCGCACATTATAAAAAAAACGAGGGTTACTCTCTCCAGATTTCGTGATTTTAAACCTTGGTCAAGTGACGAGCACAATACCTGAGCTGGCGCCCCTTTTCCAAAATACCACACTACGCAATTAGCAGCAATTTAAACCATGATAGATTTTAGGGGGTTCACCCATGTGATGGCCTATTTTTTAAGTATTTTTAGAGAATTTTTTTGACGAACAGTAAAAAGTAAAATTTTATTTTTTTATCATTTATTTATATGTATTTTAAGAATATGTATATAAATGTTCAGCTAAAAATATCCTACAGAACGCGAGTTATAGCGCTCTGAACACACCCGCTTCGAAAAAATGGACGCTCACTTCTTCCACGATTCCGGCTGATTGGCTTATCTGAAAAAAAAAAAAATAACGGCATTTTAATTTTTAACTTAAATGCACAGAATAGACTATACTCAAAGGAAATATATCAGAAATTGGATTTTTGATAGACCTTTGAAGAAAAAGGTTTGAAAATCAAAATCATGGTTTTTTTATGTTTTTGTTATAAAAAATAAATATATTTTGAACTTTGGAATGATCGTAGTCCATTTGGTACATATATATGTGCTGAGTTTTTCATGTAAATTTGAAGTCATACGGTCAAACCTTTCTTGAGATGTAATGGAGGACAGTTTGAAAAACACAGTTTTAAGAAAAACGCATTTAAAGTTTCAAGTCCGTTTAAAATAATGAAAATCTTAACCTCAATCAGCGATGCCTGGTGGCGAAGACTAAAACAAGTTCGATGAAATATTCAATAACTATAGATATTTCCTTTTAAAGCTCTACAAACTTGTATGAACGTGTATTTACATAGAAGGGTCACTGGTAACTAGCCGACTGTACAAAATAGGCCCAGCTTTAGATTGCCAACTCTGTGCTTCGAACAGCTGCTCTTCTAACACTTGCCTCTTTATAACGACTTCGAATTTTAAAAAGTCACTTTACCACCGTATTCTAGACAGGTTAAGAAAGCAATTTATGGGGATTTTTTTTTGATTTTTTGAACCAATCACATTGGTAAATCCCCTTAACATGCACCAGTCCATCTGCATGTCAGGTTTTCAGTGACAGAATGGGGCAGTAGCCTAATGTCAAAGTAATGGACTCGAGGCTAGTGTTATGATTCGAGCTGTACCATGAAAACGCCATGCAGAAGAAAATCATAAAATCTCAAGCTCAACTATGTGTGTGAAGTTAGAAGGAGTGCACTCATATCGTCACTGACAAAAATGAGATCAAAACTCAGTAAAAAAGTGACGTTAATATCATCACTTATGACATATGCTGGATAACACATGAATTCGTGACCATAATGACCAAGGACATCTAAACACTCTTGAGACGAGGCAAGATAATAGCAACCCTATGCAAAAGTAGCCTACTGGAGTCTTAAAATAACAGTATTTGCTGCATTCACATAATCTCAGAAATAATTATAAAAAGATACCGTAATGACACCAATCTTAAACATTTAGAACAAACGCTCGACGATCATGCATTGACTAAATGAGTCAAAGATGTACGTATATACATACATTAAAGTAGTATAATGACATGGACAACGTCATCAAAAATATCACATCTCTTTAATTTACACAATGCATGCAGTTGAAATCCGCTTCAAATGTAAGAAAATACTTGATAATTAAAAAATCCGGATATATCTTAAAAACAGAGTCGAGAACAGAATAGACAACGAGGCGAGCACTGGATCGACCAGTTTGCCAGCATAGATTCCTGATAATGTCTAAGCTGTCATAACAGCAACAACTCCATAAAAAACTTACCCTTTTGATTGTTATAATGCTTATTTTATGAAGATCATTAAGTAGAGTTTTGCAAACGCTTATGATATGTGTCTCCACTGAATTGCTGTAATTCAATTTTTCTCAAACTGTGGGGCGCGCCCCACTAGGGGGGGGGGCGTGATAACTCTACAAGGGGGGTGAGAGCATATTGAGAAGTTGAAAACAAAAAATTAGTTAAAAAAAATTAATTTACAGAAAGTAAACAAACAAAATACATTCTGACTTAATAAAATGCACAATTTCACTGATATAATACACTTATATATGTATCAGTGCTGCACAATGTATTTTATAATTAATTTAAGAGTACTAAACTAAGAAAGGTTTAATAATTAGCAGAGACCCCATGGACTTGACATATATAAAATTATATACAAAAACTAACACATATCTTGATAATTTGTACAGTTTATAATTAATTCCTTAACTACCGATTAAAAGTAACGCGATTCGCCAACGTTTTTCACGAAGGTGGGCGTATGTGATGTATTGAAGGGGTGGGAATGAAAAGTAATAAAAATAAGTAAAACGTTCTCTGAAAAATGTAAATTATTGGCAAACACTGTCAAAGAGAGTCCTTTTATTGTATTATAAGGCCTTGCGAATAATTTTATGGATTACAGTACACAGAGGAGATCGTACTTCGGTAAGACGTATATATACGTCTGGGACAATTAACGCTTTGACTGAGGGAGACGTTTATACACGCCGATAGCACTTAAGGGGTAAACTTGTATTGTAGCCTTAGCATCAAAGTACAGTATTATTGAACTCAAGATATAGTAAATGCATGGAAGGGAAGGGGCGATGAAAATTATGATTGGATATTGGGTCGCAAATACTGAAAGTTTGAGAAGCACTGCTCTAATTGGATTCTTCGTCATTAGATTGAAATTTGGAAGTCCAGAAGTGTATTATGATAAATAGTGATGATACACATACACACGTAAGATAATATTCTTTCTATTAGTAGGACGCTAGATATATAAATATATTATTTTCCCCATAATACTATTTTAAAACATGTGCAAATATATCCTTTGCAATTTGCAAATGTGGGCCTGAGGAATTATATTTTTAGATTTATTTTAAGAATTTATGTTTTTCTGTCAACATTGAAAAAAAAATCTTATTAATAAGAACAAATACCACGGCAGCCAAAGTGTCATAGTAGGTGATGTACATTTCATGTTGAAGCTGTGTTTACATTTAAAGTTGGACGTTATTAACTATTGGAACTTCTATACTTTAACATTCAGTGAATGCGCTTGTGTAAATTTCTTGAGAAATTTGCTACCTCTCAAAATATTTTTAAGTTTATATTGCAGATTCTATGTTCATTTTAGGTAGTATTCTGCTTCATGCGTAAAGCTTACTTACAAATTTACTTCATCTCCTTCGTCTTGGAGTTTTATTTATTTAATTATACATTTTGTGTGCATTATCCTGAATTATTTTGTTTATTTAAAATAGTGCAAAAAATTACATTTCTCTTAACTAACGAGATACTAACTAGAATTTTAAACGTTTTTCTGAAAATATAAAAAAAAGTTAGGGAATGTCACAAAACATTAAAAATAATTATTTAAAACAGTGATTCTCAACCACTGTGCCGTGGCACTTTTGGGTGTGTGCCACCAACTTATTCTTAAAATTATTTTTACTCAGAAATAAAAATAACAAATATGGAATCATGAAGCATTACACGGCTTATAGAAATTAATGGTGCAAAATTTTTAAAATTTTTTTATTGATCTCATAAAATTGTTAATGACCATTTGACTACGTTAAAGGAGAGAGTTATATTATTTACTTCAGAAATTTAGATATAAAAAAATTGATTGGTGTAATCTATTTGTGATAATGCAGTGCTCCTCAAACTTTCAATGTTTGCGACCCAATATTCAATCATACTTTTCATCACCCCCCCCCACATATAATAACAATGTATTGAATTCAATAATACTATACGTTGACGCTAAAGCTACATTACGACTTTAACCAAAGTTCCAACGGCTTATATACTATTCTTGCTCAACCAAAACGTTAATTGCCGAGGACGTATATGTACGTCTTTCCAAAGTACGATCTTTTCCATGCACTGATATCCATAAAATTATTCCAAAAGCTTTGGAATGCAAAAAAAAGGTCCTTGACATTGTTTGCGTAGGATTTCTTTACTTAATAGGATTTGTATATTTTTTTTTCTTCCCCTTCCTCAAATACATCGTGGCCGCTGTAGCCAAGTGGTCAAGGCATCGGATCATGGCTAGCATGTCATGTGTTCGAGCCCAGTACCACTGAAGATCTGCCGTGTAGGGGAGTGTTGCATGGTTGTTAGGAGAGGGGGATGCCAGCTCAGGTGCCGTCCGCCTCACTTGACCATAGTTCAAAATTACGCGGTCTGTCGCCAAAAGCCCTCGTGTAGCTAAAAACAGAGCGACGTTAATATTCACTCATTCAATCACCCTCACAATACATCGCTTACATAGAAGGTGGCATTGGGAAGCGAATCTCGTAAATTTTAATCAGCACTCATAGGATTAATTATAAATTGTACAAATATCAAGATAAGTGTTATTTTTTTTTATAGTTTTATATTTGACAAGCCAAGTGGTAATTAAGCATTTTTCTTAACGTAGTATTTTAAATTAATTATAAAATACATTGTGCGCTTCTGATACAATTTTAAAAGCGTATTCTATCAGTGTAAATGTGCATTTTATTTTTTCATTATGTCCGAATGTATTTTGTTTCTTTACTTTCAGTAAATTAATAATTTCCTTTAAAATAATCTTTTGTTTTCGACTTTTCAATATGCTCGTGCCCCCCTTGTTGAGTTATCACGTCTCCCTAGGGGGCCCAACAGTTTGAGAAACGCTGTGATAACGGATACATCTGAGTTTGAATTAACTTTTAATGAAGAGGAAGAACTAATTTCGCTCTGTAATAATGGATATTTAATTTCAAAACATTCGGAAGAATCAATTAATTCATTTTGGATTAAAATTAGAAGCGACAGCTAAAAAAGGTTTAAAATTATTGTTACAATTTTTTACATCTTATTTTTGTTAACTCTGATTTTCAACATGTCAAATATAAAAATGAATGATGAAATGTGAGTGCCATGATCATTTTTATGACCAAATATAAAGGAAATTATCAAAAACATCAAGCTCATATTTAGCAGTAAATGTATTCTTATACTTAATTTGTAATGAATTACTCAATAAACATTTTATTTTTTATGTCATACATATTTTATTTAACATTAAAAACTTTTATCATAAATGATTTCACATTGTGTATTATAGATAAGTAAAATTCTCTTAAATTTATTTTGTTGTTAGTGGGCCGAGTTTTGAAATTGTTACCATTGTTCCACTATAAGAAAAAGGTTGAGAATCACTAATTTAAGGTATCCGACTACTTGCGACAAATTTTTTAATAAAGAAATGGAGATATGGGATATTTTTTTGTTCTTTGTAGATTTCTGTATTACATTTCAAGAAAAATATGCTAAAATAAGGAAGAGAAAAAGAAATTTTTATTAATAAAACGGGAAAAAATGCGTAAAATCTTACAAAAAATCACATAAACACGACCCATTCTGTACCAAAAGTTTATAAACAAATTCTCAATTTTTCAATTCTGGTGAATTGCTGTGCTATTCATTTTTGAAATGACCATAAGGATATAAGAGATATTTTAATTTTTACAAAAACTAGAGCACTTTATCTTAGTTATTATATGAAATTGCTTAAAAAAACTGTGATTATATTCACATAAGGGACTGTAAATTTCGTAATAAAACAGTGATTGATATATCTGAACACTTCAGCTATTATACAACACATACATAAAAAAATTCAGATAATTATTTTCAAAACTTTTAGCAATCGCTGCCCCCCACCCCCCCATTTGAGCATTTTAAAGAAAACACATTTCGAGTAAAACGCATTTTTAAGTACGGCATCGTGCTTAAAGTAATGGAATCTGTTCTTACCAAAACACTTGTTGTTTTTGTTTTATTGAACAGAAAATAATAAATTTGGTATTTTTATAAAGCTAATAAACGGGTCTATAAAATAAAACCTTAAAAAATTTGTCAATTTTTGGCAAAATACACAATTTTAGGGTAGTCGGATATCTTAAAAGATCTCAGATAAAGGAATTCACTCGTTGATAATCTCATTTCAGTTTAACATTTCACAATCTAACTTCAGATCGATTTCATTTCATTTCAAAATCTGCCAAGCCTTTTCGAGTTTAATTTCAAACGATTTTTGTGTAGCAAATATGCATGGACACAATTCACTCAAATTTACCAGCCATCTACACTCAAGGCAAGAAACCAATCAATACTCAACATAATATCGCCAGACTCATCCAATTACATCCTCTTGAGCAGAAATATGTTGGAGTTTCTCCGACAAGCTCCGGCCTCGAATCCTTACAACAGCTGTCTTCCAATATATGGCTTGGTCCACTTGCCTGGAAATTCTCAAGAGCGCAAGTGGCTACTCCTTCATTAAATACGGCTTCCACTCCCCGCAACATACCATGTGTCATCCTGTAGGAATCAGCTAATCAATTGCACTTGCTGCCCACCGACCCCTCCTGCGAAAAGCTCACTTTAAATGCCCCGAACAAATCGAAACTATTCCACCAATGATATCTCTCATTGAAATTCTAAGTCAATGTCTTGGCAATGTTTCATCTGTCTAATTGGTATATATCCATGAGAACTGTGTTGGATACCAAATTAATTCGACGCAGTGTTTAATGTTTAATTTACAAATTGTTTCTGGTGTTCGAAAACTTCAGGAAAGAACATTGTGATTAGTTATGTGCACAGTCAAACACACAACTCTTTTTTTTTACACGATTGATACGTTCTTTAGAAAACCGTACAAAAATCAAGTAAAATATACAAGCGACACATGGTAAATTTGGTGATGTGTTCTAGAACTTTAAAAAATCGTGTGAAATGAAAGAACTGTAAATATTTTTCCAAAAAAATGCGCAAAAAAAGTAATGCAATCCATGTTACATATGTATAAAAAAAAAACAGTTTATTTTTATTTCCAAAAAAAAAAAATAACTAATTTAGTGTACAGTGAAAATTTAGTCTAGAAGTGCATACAATATATAAAAAAACTGAAACTGAAGATAAAACAACTGTAACAACTCTATTTCGCTACTTGATAACAAGCATGCATATTTATTACGATCTGGATCAAAGAGCTATCACACACACACACACCACACACACACCACACACACACACACACACACACACCACACACACACAACACACACACACACACACACACACACACATCAGCAGATGTGTCAAATATATCTAACACAACTGTTGCCTTTGATTCAAATGAAGAATTTCGTTTATTATTAAAACCTTTTTTTTTGTTGCTATTAGCAACAATTTTTTTGGTTTCTCAAATTGCTAAACATAATTTTTGACGTCCTACTACATAAAACTTAAGATTATGTTGAAATTTTAAAGTACGCTCTTTGTCAAGATCGCACGTATTAAAATGTTTCATACTTATAGCAAATTTAAATCAGCTGTTAAAATACCTGAACTTCATCTTCAACTACTTTATTATCATAAACAGTCTTAAATTCGATCATATCATCATTATCCAAAAGACACGAATCCGCAAATGCTTTTGGAATCCATGCTAGAACAAAAAATTCGTGTGAAAAAATCATCAACTTCGTGTTCTTTGTTATTTCAAAATCGTGTAAAAGATGACCATGTAAAAAAAAAAAAAGAGTTGTGTGTTATTTTCTGGTTTTGGTTATCTTATCTGAGTAGTTATGACAACGAATATGTTTTTCATTCTAATATATTAACCCCTTAAGTGGTCCATTTTTCACAGCCCAAAAGGTTCCACAAAAAAAAAAATGCTCATTTTTTTACTAAGCAAAATGCAAAACTGAAGATTTTAGTTTAATTTTCAATTTTAAAGTTTCTACACTATTTTTTATTTTATAACTGTGGGACACAAAGCCTCCTAAATATTTGCTTTTTATAAGTACACTCTGCATGCTTCGAAGAATTTTTTTCATATAACTTAAAATAATTTATTTAATACTTACAAAAAAAAATTCATGTTCGTACCTCTTTTTCAAACTGTAAAGGATTGTGTCTGTGTGTGTGCATATATGCATGCACACACAATTTGAAGCATGATGTAACACTGTACGTAACACTAAGTCTTACATTGCAATAAGGACAGAGATAATATCAAACGTTTTGGATTACCTTTCCATTTTCATTTTTTTTTCAAGCTGTATATATTGCGATTGAGAATAGATGTTCTTTTTAGAATATTTTCAAGAAGACAATAAATTCTTACCTTCAATGAAAAATTCCAGCCTTCACCACAAATAAATCACAGATGAAATAGTAGTATTTTAGTACACTTAACTCAGCATCTCTTAGAAACACACTAGCACTAATAATCTCACTATGACAGTGCTTCTCAAACTTTCAATACCTGCGATCCAATTTTCAATAATAATTTTCATCGCGCCCTCCCCCTTACAATAGCAATGTATTCACTGCAGTAAAAATGTACTTTGAAGGTATAGCTACAATACGATTTTAATTATATAAATCATACAAATTATCAAGACAATTATTAAACTTGTTTTTTTTAAATATTGTATTGATAAATTATCAAAAACAATGCGCAGACTGGTACATTTATAAATATATTATATCTGTATGCAGGTTAAGTAGTTAATAGAGGCACTGAGAGAGAGAGAGATAAAAGGGTTTTAGGTAATGTTTATTGAATTCTGATGTAAACAATTTTCAATGAGGTAACATTGCAAAAATAACAATTTTCTCAAATAGAATCAGCCCTTTAAGAGTTGATTCAACTGAAATATTTGCATTAGTTTGAATTGTAATTATATAAAGGGGAAAAAAATTAAATTTATCAATCAAGACCTACTAATCGGAAAAAATGTTATACGGTCGGGAGATAGTGAGAAAAATAATTTTAAAAATTAGTTTCAAAATTAAATATTCCCATAAGGGGTTCAATTTTAGTATAAAATGGAAAAGAAATTTAATTTTGGTTACATGAATTTAGACTTAAAAAAAATAATCATTTTTCTACAAAATAAATGATTAAACGTGATGATTATTGATATGTGAGTATTGTGAGTTTTGAGTAGAACTAGAAACATTGTAACATTTCTTAGCTCATTTTTCTCCCCTTGCACCGACAAATTAGTCCAATCAAAGTTTTTCTCCGACTTCGGCTTTATCGTGCGCCGTAATTTAAACATTAGGGTTTTAAAAAAAGTTTAATACTCACAAAAACATACAAGAATATGTTAAATGTACCTGATTTTTTTCTTGTAACTGTTTAATAAGCATATTCTCTCAGAACAATCAAAGTTTAAAATTTCTAAAATATACTAAGTTTTTCTTTAATAAAAATTACTTTGAGTTTTTAGCGTAAAAAAGCTCAAATGTCTTCAGTTTATTTTCACACATTGCATAGAAAAATTAATTTCTTCAAAGATATAATTTTAGCAGAGCTAGAGAGGTTTTGAGAAGATACACAATCATATTCAGTGGGACCTCTATTTATCGAAGTCACTAAATAGCTAACAAAATTTCATTATATGGAAAATTCTTTAAATATAGATTCAGCTTTAATATACTTTAGAGATCACATAAAATAAATTTTAAATTCATAAATATATATTATTTTAAAAAAGGAATTATTTACACTTTTTTTTGAAAATTAATATCTATTCATTTATATATATATAGTTTACCCATCAAAAATAAATCTGTAAAGAGAAGAAAAAAAAGAACAAAACATTATCCAGGAACATACTGTATTTCTAACTTTAAAAAATTTTATATTAAAATTAAAGAATTTTTAACGGAATTTTTTTGTTTTAAGTCTACAAGTAATTTTAAATATATATTATTTTTTTAATCATTAATTTTTTACAATACCACATGTATCCATAAATTTAATTTCTGATAAAATTTAATCCAATTTTTTGTATGAAATGTTACAGCAATTTCTTAGCTCTAGGTGACCTGTTAGTCACCTGGGAGTTAGGCACCTAGTAAAAACCAATTCAAGGCCATTGGTCACCAAAGGATGTACTAAAGGAGAGAATAATTTTAAAGATATTAGAAAAAATATATAATCACAAAAAAGAAAAAGTTCGTTAAATAGAAAGTGCACTTCGCTATTTGGAGATTATTTTACGAAGAAAATAGAAAAATGTTCTTTGTTCCATTAAAAAGTTCGCTCAATAGAAATTCGTCATATGAAGGTTTGAATGTATTTTTCATGTCAGTTTTATTGTTGCCACTTATATTGAGTTTTCTTCAAAAATTAACTAAGTCTTTTATATGCCTTCATGTCCAAAATTAAGAACACAAACATAAATCTGTGAGAACTGATGAACTAGATACTGTGTTGCCACGAAATTTCGCGAGGAGACATATTACAATGGCAGAAAGAATATAGCAACATAAAAATCTGAAAAAGATTTTAATTGTGTAATTAAGATACAAGTCATATATAAAAAAGTGAGTAATCATGAATCACAGAGAAAAAGCATTTAACTCAGGAAAAGTCTGTCTAATAAGGAGTGGGACCATTGTGATTGTGTCTTTCTCCCCCCCCCCCGCCCGCCTTATCCTCAAGTTGCGGTTCGCGTGAAATACATATCATATGTATATGGCCCGGCAGGAAAAAAAGGCTGAATACTCCTGATCTAAACGATTATGAGAAGTCATTCTCACTGCAAACAGACAAAAGTTTGTTTTACTAGAATAGTCACAAAACTAGAAGCAAAATTCCCATATGCTTGAACAGTCTCAATCGGTTATTTTGCAAAAACTAGCGCTAAACAACATCGTTTCCAAACTGAAGGTTGATATTGTATTGTCAGTTAGTTCTTCAAAATATATAAAATAAAAATTCTACCAGTTTTATTGGAGGCATTTTAAAATTAGGCCAAAAAACAAGTCTGTGACCTTAATTTTGGACATGAGTATATATAAATTATTCCTTTCTTATTTTTAAGATTTTCCAAAAGGTCGCGGTAGCCTAGTATTCAAAGTCGTGGACTATTGGCTGGCGTATCTTGAGTTCAAGCTGGAGTGGCTGAAGACGCGTTGTGTAGAGAGTGCAACTGCACGTTAAATTTGTCAAGACATTGGGGTGGAGAGAGAGAGAGGTTCCAACTCAGGTGTGGACCTCGTTACTTGAAGATGGTTAAAAATTACAAGGTACATCACCAATAGCCTTTAGGCAGCTTATAGTGGGACGTTAATATGCAACACTTTCTCTCTTAAAACCATTCAAATGATAATCTAAAATTTACGTAAGACATTATCACTTTGGCGCACTTAATCTAAACCGACTGGATTATAATTATTTTATATTTATCTTTATCTTTAAATCCTTATGTTGACATTTTTAAACAAATGCTGAAACTTCTTATTTGAATATTGGTTTATCTTATGCCACCATATACATTTTTAAACAAACGTTACTTTGTTGCGATTACTCTGTTGTGCTTTAAATCATTGTAATGCCAGTGAGATCTTATTGAGTCACTGCCGTAAAGTATAATGTTACGTATAAACGAATGCCCTTGCTTATGTTTAACGACCACTTGTGATTTATTTTATGTTCTTTCATGATCATAAACCTTCAATGTATTCGCATTGTGGCTGTGTATAAATGCTAAATCCTAAAATAAGTTTATTATAAAATGTAAAATAGTATTTCGCATACATTGCACGCAAGCAATTTATTTATTTTAAAATTATATCTTTTAAACTTGAAAAACTGCACAAAAATTACAGGGTTTTTCTCAATTAAGACAACATTATAGCTAATTATTGGCTCAATTATTTAAAATGTGGAATAAAATTCTACATTCCCTTAATGGTAATGACGATTTAAAATGTTATTGAATTTTAATAAATGTTACAAAAATTTTTAACCAACTAATTCAATTCAACAGGACTATTTTAGTAAACACTAATTTTAATTCAAGATACTAGCTGAAGTTAAAAGTATACTAGTATATCTATTAAAATTATATAATTAGAAAAAAGGGCATTTTATATATTAATTACACTTTTTTCTTCCGAGGTGTTTTTTTTAAATGATTTTGAAATAGCACGATTCAACAATATACTTTTTTACCCGAATATTTTGTTCTAGAACAAAGCATTAATTAATTTATTTATAAACATACATTGTGCCGCCCATCCGGTGTAGTGGTCAGTGAAGCTGAGTGCGGTGCCGTAGGGACTGGGTTCGAATCCCGGAGAAGGCATGGATGTTTGTGTTGTAATATTTTCTTCTGTCTGTGTTGTATGCCCTCGTGTTATACATTGCGTGGTGCACGGGGTTTATAAATGTAAAAAAACAAACATACATTTTAACAATCTTTCCCAAAACAGCTTAATAATGATCAGTTAAAAATGCAGCATTATATTATGTACGCAAAATACAGTAAAAAATATTTTTCTGCAGTAGATAAAATCCACATATAAAAAAACCATGCAAAAAAAATTTGCAAAAATTTCTCCATGTATACAATGAGAAATTAAACATAAAATGCACATACAAAATTCAATGCGTAATCCATTCATTGTAATCCAAACCGCTCATCATCCTGTGATGAATAAGTTCAAAATCGCTTCGTTACTACAGATACATTTTCAGTTGATTTATTTCTTGGCACCTTAAAGTAAGTGATAAGTTTTTTCGACGATGATCGTTGGTCAGTTGCTTGTTCAAGATAACCAGATATGCGTGAGCGAAGCACTTTTTGTGGAATTTCTCCTTTCGGAAATGATATCTACACTGCTGGCTACCGTAAATGCAACACCCTGACAGAAGCACGCAAATAACATGAAATTTACAACATGCATTAGCAGAGTTAAGATATGAAAATGATTAGAATTTCAGCGCATACACACATCACGAACGCCTGCGGCGTCACCTCAAAGCGCTATTTAAGGCTTGGAGATTTCGACGATTTTAAGTTTGGCAATTATGTTTTTCTTATGGTGTTTATCAAAAAACGATCAGTTATGTCTCGTAGAAAACAGCGATCAGCTTTTGATCAAGTATCCGAGTTCGACAGAGGAAGGATAGTGGCCTACCGAGATTAAGGACTATCTTTCAGGGAAATCGGTAGTCGTGTTGGAAGAAAACAAACAACTGTAATGCTGATAAGTGACCGTTGGATGCAGGAGGGTACGACGGACAACCGTGGTTGATCCCATCCACCTCAGTGCACCACTTCACGTGAGGACAGGCAAATTGTGCGCATGGCTGTGACGGATCGCTCAGTCACATCACGCACCATAGCACAGCATATTGAATCTGTAATGCATCATTCAGTGTCTGCGCGTACCATTCGACGCCATTTACAGCAAAGTGGTCTGTACGCAAGACGTCCATTGCTTGGTCTACCCTTGACGCAGAACCACAGAATTCTCCGCCACCACTGGTACGGTGAAAGAAGAACGTGGGCGGCAGAATGGAATGACGTTGTCATTACTGACGAGTCACGCATCTGTCTACAACACCACGATGATCGGATTCGAGTCTGGAGACACTGTGTCCTTCTTTACCTTTATGGCTTGGCCACAGCTATATTCCAACAGGATAATGCGTGACCTCACGTGGCACGCATTGTCCAAAGGTTCTTCGTCAATCTCCAGATTGAATTGCTTCCCTGGTTGGCTCGATCTCCGGATCTTTCACCGATAGAAAACATATGGTCCATGGTTGCTCAACAATTGACCCAGATTACACCCCAGCTGCCACACCAGATCAACTTTGGCAACGTTTTTAAGCTGCTTGGACTACTGTACCCCAAGAACATATCAAAAGTCTCTTTGAATGAATGCCGAGGCATGTGACAGCGGTGATCTCCAGATATGGTGGCTACTCTGGCTACTGTTTCTGGCAGGAAGCACACTTCACAGAAGTCTATAAATTTAATCATTTGATACTTCGTCAACATGTTATCTACAAATAAATTTTGTTGTGCTATCTCTTGTCTTTCTTGGTGTTGCATTTACGGTGGCCAGTAGTGTATTTTAAGAAAATACTTTTCCGATTTGTTAGAAAGCTGGATCGCAGCATACATTTATCATCTCCCAAAAAATCCGGTTCTGCTGGCCCGTCTACATAATTTATCAAATTATTCATAATATCCCTGACATTGACAATTTCGTCTTCAATCAAGTGTATGCTGCTAGTTTGTTGAGAAAATGCAATTGAATGTGCATTGTGGAGAGATTGATTATAACCAATGGACAGAACAATTTCAATGTACATATGTACATTGATAGAAAACATTATAGGTGCACCAAAGACCTTGAAATTCGTATACCGCATATAAAAGATCACTTTAAAAATCACACATAAATAAAATCACATAAAAAAGGACCGCACAAAAGCAGGATATCTGTATATTAGTTTGTAGCGCAGTCACAGTCGCTGGTGAAGCTGGAAACACCGCATAAATAGACACTATAATAAAATAAATTCCTTTATATGACTTTCATTTCTCTCTCAGAAGGTTATTTAGACAAATCGTATAGTCACTTTATTACTAACCTAAATATAAGGTGGACACAAAAAAAGATAGACTGATCCAACAAATTATTGTACTTTCAGAATCAGTTCTCCGTGACAGTATTACCTACAAAGTAGTTTCTTTCAGCTTTCACACATTTCTGCATTTGGTGCTACAATAACTGGTAACAGTTCTGGAACAAGGTTTCAGGAAGTCCTTTTAAGTGAAATTCCGTTTTTGCCTCTTTCACTGAGGTAAAATGGGTTCCCCTTAAGCAAGATTTTAACTGTTGAAATAAAAAAGTCGCATGGGGCCAAATAAAATGAATAAGGAGGATGTCCCGTCACAGTTATGTTTTTGCTGGTCGGAAACTACTTGACAGATAAACCCAGGCCATGTGAGCAGATTCATTGTCTTAGTGCAACAACCATCACTCCCCAATTTTGGTCCCCCGCCCCCTTAATTTTATCACGAATTCCTTTTAGTACTTCAGTTTAGTAGTGTTGTGATTAACAATCTGACCACCATGTGAGTCGGAACCCACTCATATGAAGTTTGACTATGTTTTGGTGTGTAATCGCTGATCTTGGGCATCCAACAGGTTCACCATCTTCCCCACTGTCCCTTCCCACTGGAAACTGCTTATGCCATTCAAACATGAGTGCACAAGATAAGGTTTCATCTCCATAAGCCTCGGTTAGTATTTGAAATGTTTTCGTGGCTGAATTCTTGAGTTTCACAAGAAACTTGGTATTGATTCGACATTTTTACAGTTGCCCGTGTTCACTCAATGAAGCAGTAATTACAACTGGCATGATCGATTAAAGCGAAACTGGACACTTGCATATAGGTGCGTTGGAGGACGTCACCAAAACAGTTGAAGCCAACTCTACTCTTTTTTTTCAAGCTTCAATTAGTCTGGTTTGTTTGGGCCCCATCTTGTATCATTTACAAATAATTGGATCACATCTCGGTCTCTATGATGTAGTGCTACTCATTCTCACTTAACGAAATATTTTGTTCTCCAAGAGTGTCATGACCCAGAGGTTACACACGTGAGAGGTTCAAAGAAGAAGCAGACATGAGCTTAAAAACAGGTACTTTTATTTTATATTGAACATTTTATGAATGATTTACAGTTTTATTGCACAACCCTAAGAGTAATCTTAAATCTTAATTATTAATCTAACTTACAAGATTATTCAAAAGTTGAAGGAGTAAGATCTGAAGTCGGAGCTTCTTATACCAGTCATCGAAGCATGACAGTTCTCGTTACAGCTGCAATATTATTTCCTTCCGCAACTCAAGGTGGATAGTAAGATGAATATTAATTTTAGGTCGCGCGACTTCCCAGTCGCAATTCACTTTTTATTATTCCGAGATTTCACGATTAACCTCACACACCCCAACGTCAGAATTTAAATTGTATTTACATTTGCATACAATCAAGTCATCTCAACGGAAAGTGGTTTTTAAACTAAAATCACAGTTAAAGAATACTTTCAGCAAGAAGATTGGTTGAAGAACTACGAATAAAACCCTTTACAAGAAGTTAAGTTATTTTCTTGAAACTCTGAGGACTTAGATTATTAACTTTACTTATCTCAATTTCATAGCAGCCTTACGACTATCTCTCCCTCTCACATCGCTAGAATTTAAATAGAAAATAGCATTTGCATAACCCATGGTTCTTCTATGAGAAGCGATTTTATAAACATACAACAGTTAAGAAATATTTTTCCCAAGAGGATTAATTAAGGGCATGTATAGGACCCATTACAAGTTAGTATGCAACATTTGGTAGTGAAAAGAAGAAACTACCCCTTTAGATGTTAAAAGAACAAAACTGATTATTTATGAAATATTTTGAAATTTTAAAGACACTGTATTATAAGCAAATGCATGGGTTACAATGTCACATTTTTTTATAAAAATTGAGGCATTTTTTTCTGTTTGAATATGTGCTCCGCGTGAAGTCTTCACTCACGCGGATTACATATTCAAACATATGGTGAAGTACATATGGCGAAAACAGCCTTAAAGATAATGATGAAATTGATTGTCTAGTAACATAAAAATAAAAGCAATACATTTTAAACTTATGCTGAACACAAGAATTATTTTTTAAGTCTAGATAACTTTTTTTCAAATACATGAAGGATTTAAAGTATTAGGGCTATAAAATATTCCGATCAGTGAGGTTATAACCTCACCAATAGATGGTGCTACCAGCAAATATATGCGCCACCCCTCGGAATGGTGGGTTTTGAGGGAGAAACGAGAGCGACGGGGAACGAGACAGACGCGAGAGAGACAGACTCCAGTTTACAGACACGAGGTCACGTTTCGGTCAGCGTGGTGGTCGATAGGCTTAGCGGGTAACGTTTTTCGTTCAACGTGGTAGTCGATAGGCTTAGTGACAATTGAGTGTGTGCTCCTTGAAATAACTCATGTTGTTAACCAGCATTTAATTGGAAATCAATCTAATGTTTAATTAAACAGTAATTTTATTCTAAAAAGTTTATTTCCTTGAATATCAAGATCCTGGACATAGTGACTCACCCCTGGACAACAAATGAAAAGCCACTTGTATTTAATAAAATACACCCCTAGATACATCTTTCCTGAATAAAGTGGCCGCAGTATCCAAGTGGTCAAGGTCACTGCCGGGGACTGGCGTATCATGAGTTTGAGACTAGTATCGCATAAGTCCCGCCGTATTTAGTCTTTTGAGGCTCAAAAGTCTTCCCTTTTGGCGTGGTGAGGAAATTAAAAGAGAAGGGTTCAAGCTCAGGTGTCATTCTCATCTCTTGCCCATGGTGAAAAATTATGAGGTTCTTTACCAATAGCTCTCTTGTAGCTTAACAGAGTGGCTTAAGTATATAACACTCACTCCTAAATAATAAATTATATTTTATAGAAATATTGAAAGCAGATCATTATGTGTAATAGAATTGTAAAAAAATATTAATGTTTATTAGGTCTAGCCTGTACACTTAACGATGGACCAACCCGCTTTGTAAAAATTATGCAACTGTTGGTACTCATTCCTCAAATGGTAAAACTAAAATTTATATGTATTATTTAGTCCTAAAATTGTAATATTCGCAATCATCGCCATCCCTTACGTCATAATAGCGTTTCAATGGAAACGAGGCAAAATATTGGCGATACAGTCAAGTTGGCATCATTTTTAGCTGGGAAAATTTGGCGACTTGCAACCATATGGAGGCTTCTGTAAATTACTGGAGAAATCTATAATATTACTACCCACGACTTAAGTGGATTTTTCCAAGAAAGCACTGGGGGGGGGGGGGGGTAGGAGGCACTCCTTAAGCAAGTCGTTCTTGGCGCTCCTCTTCAGTTAAATACAAATTTTTTAAGACCCTTTATTACGAACGATACATTATGTATGATTTAATTTATTACATCATCACGAAAAACTTTATATATATATATATATATATACAAGGGGTGATCAAATGAAAAGGTACGAAACGACACGATGGGTTCAAATATAGACTTTATTCAAAATATACACCATAGGCCTGAGCACAACGATCCCACTGATGAACAAGCCGCAGGATTCCTTGTTCCCAGAATTCCTGTGGCTGTGACGAGACCCAGTCCTTCACAGTGTCCTTGAGTACGTCGTCCGAGTTGAAGCGCTTTCCTTTCAGGTGTTTCTTCAGCTGACCAAACACATGGAAATCGCAGGGTGACATATCCGGACTGTAGGACGGATGGTCCAACGTCTCCCATTGGAACTTGTCCAGTTCCATTTGTGTGACTCTGGAGACGTGTGGACGCGCGTTATCATGGAGCAGAACCACACCCTCCGTGAGCAGCCCCGGTCTTTTGTTCTTGATGGACCTGCGTAGGCGTCGGAGTGTCTCACAGTACACATCGGAGTTAATGCTTTTTCTGTGCTCGAGTAATTCTGTGCTCGCATCATTTGGACGCCGCTTTTTGTAAGAGCCTTTGCTCTCTCCTGCGCATGCGGGCACCCGCACATGATCCGATCCCAGTCAGAGTCTCCAATGGCATCCCGAGATGTCTCGCTACATTCTCCCTTGGCGGAATATGCAAATATTTAACTGTTTCATTTTTATGTCGTTTCGTACCTTTTCATTTGATCACCCCTTGTATATATATATATAGTAACATAAAATGAAAGAAATACATGGTATAAATATATAGATAGATAGAGAGAGAGAGAGAGATAAATATTCATCAAATAAAAAATATACACAATAATTATCGCTATACAGTTGTTTATAGCTATTGCATTAACCAAATTTATCTATCAGTAAAATCAAATATACTGTTTAATGTTATTTTCCTACATAATATTTCAACAAAAGTAAATAATTTATTTTCAAAAATAAGTATATATTTTTTACTTTGCCAACCATTCCTGTGTAGATATGTAATGACATTATTGATAACACTATCTCACTTTTTGAAATAAACTCTCTCCCGATTGATTATTATTTAATATTTTCAGTAACAGCGGTGTCACTCCTTCGAAATCGTTTGTTGTTAATGTATAATCGAAGGTACTATCTCCCTGCCCCAAAAGTAACAATTTTCGAAATACCCATTTGTCACTCCTGAAATTCCTTTTATGTAGCAATTTGTCTTCGTTAAAACGGCATTAGTTTTTTACGCTTTAGTAAATGAAGATAAACATTTTAAAGTTTTTATCGAAATACATGAAGTGTTTTCCGAGCTTTATCTTTTCTTTCGATCTGTATTTTTGGTATGTGTTACGGTATTTTTAAGCACTTTCCGGTAGTCAAGGAATTTAAAGGATTGGCTTAAAGAGTCGTTAGAATTGATGATTATTTTAGGATCTTATCTGCGACGAATTAATGATTATTCTGCGTGTTCGCATCGATGGCTGAAAAAAAATGGATTCTAAGGAAATGAAAATAGAAAATTCATTAGGATTGTGAAGAAAAAAGAACATTTAATGAAAATTGAAATCAATATTTTAAGCGCAATCCAGTAATATAAAGTATTGGTTTTCAAGAAGAGTGTGAATTTTTTTTAAATTAATGCAATGCTTTTTTTTACTCTAAATTTCTTTGTAAAAGCACTTATATTACAGACTCTATTATTGGGATATATATTCCAGTATATTACACGTAAATACACCTTTTAAATTAATTAAATATTTGCATTACGTATATATATGTAATTTATTTCTTTTTAGTATTGGAATATTTAATTTCAGTACTTAGTTTTTACAAATGTCGAACAATAAAAAATACACCTAATCACAACTCTATTTATTAAAAAAGTTCTCCTCTCTAGTCAGATGTACCATGACTTGGCCACGGTAGCTTTGTAGTTGTGTTCACAGACTAGGGACCAGAATGTTGTGAGTGCCACTGAAGATCAAAAGTGTAGAGGGGCCAATGCACACTACATTTGTCGAGGCTTAGATTCCTCCCGTTAACGTGGTGGGGTACTTTGGAGAGATGGTGCCTGCTCAGTTGTGTCGTCTTCGTTACTTGAGAAAGGTTCAAAATTTCGAAGTCAGTCGCTAAAAGCCAGCGTGTTGCTTTGTAGTGTTACGTCGATAAAAACTCACTCACTCACAATGGGATAGTTCCACAAAGGAAATTCATTTGGGGACGAGATTGTGTGTAATAGTAGTACCTCCTTACGGGCAGGGGTGTCAAACTCGCGGTCCACGAGCTGCATGCGGCCCACAACGGACATTTTTGTGACCCGGCTAGTATATCTGGACATAATAATATATAATAAAATATCGAAATGTCTCCGGAAATAGGAAAGATAGTAGTAGAGAAGAGATGTCCAGTGTCAGAAAGTAAACATTTAATTTTTCTTGTTCTTTTATTTTTATTTATTATAAAGTATTATTCGAAATGAACATACGTTAAAACTTGTTTATTTGGCCTAAGTTAGCCTTTGAGTTTGACACCTCTGCTATAGGGTGTTCAACCCTCAATGCAATAGCACCAAGGGAGCAGTCAATTCGGAGGAAACAGCCTTTGAAATTCATACTTAGATTTTATACAGTTACGCTTTATTTTGTTCGACTCGCGCGATGATCATCCTTGTTTTTAACTTCATTTAATTATCTTTAGAAATAATTAAATAAATGAAAAAAAAGGCTTCTTAGATATTAAATGATATTTTATATAATTAAATTGTATTTTAGAAAGCAAAATAATTACTATAAATATATTTATATTGTATTATATATATATATATATATATAATTAAAATATTAATTACTATATTAAATTATATTTATATAATTATATTTTGTATTTTATTAACACATAATTAAAATATTAATTATTATCATATAATTATTTTGTATTTTCTAAAGTAGCAACAGATATTTTTATGATATATCATATATACGTATTATTATAATAATTATTATTTTATAAATAATGCTATAAAATAATATATGTATATACATCTTATGTTATATATTATTAATTTAATTGTTTTTTATACTTACATAAAATTTGTAATAGGCCTTTTTTGAAGAAATTTATTTAATTTTAAAAATGAAGGAATTGAAAACAAAAAAGTTGATCTCGCGGCTCAAACCCTGTCCGACCGCATAGCACGCAAATACTTTACCACCTCTCCTACTGCACCGTTGGAGCTAATTGAAACATAATTGTATAAATGCTAAGCATGAATTTCGAAGGTTATTTTCTCCAAATTGACTACCCATTCGGTGCTATTACATTGAGGGTTGAACCCTCTAAAGGATTACTACTATTACACAAAATCTCCTCCTCAAATGAATTTACTTATTTGTGCCCTCCCCTTGTCAGTCATATCATGACATCAAAAATTGCATATGAAATTTGAGTCCGAAAATGGGAAAGGCAACGGAGGATAATGTACGCTGGTCGTCGTGGTTTCAGGATGACCTCGACCAGGCTTTCCCTCAGTGGATCCAGTATCCTGAAACTTTTTCCATGATCTGAACACTACGCTTGTCCTTAAATTGAATTATCAAAATACTATACTTGAAATTAACCTGTTTTAAGCCAACCCTCAATTCGCTACATCATTTTATCATCTACATCTAGACATTGGTGGTAACACATTTTTATTGTGTGTAGTTTAATTTAAAGCATTGACGTGTGTGTATGTTATAAAACACCAAGAAATTCGGTTACATGTCCTGGAGAACGAAATGTAAACTTTGGCTCATGTGCTAAGAAATCATGTTATTTGACTAGCTTTACCCCATACACGTATACGCATACGCATTCACCACACAAAATTTGCATCTTTGTTTCAAAGTAGTATTTTTTTTCAAGTTCGTTCACACCTTTTCATAAAATTCGACAAAATATGCAAATTTTCTAAATTTAGAGCATAGGAGTATATAAAAATTCCGAGGTGAATAGAGGAAATTATGAAGCTTCTCTATTCACAATTTCGCCTTTCAATTAGGCATATGTAAAATGATTCGGTATAAATAAATAAATTGTTAGAGAAAATAATCTTAAAAATGACACACACATATGATAAAACACTAAGAAAAAAGTAATAAATCTCGTTATGTTTACATATATACACACTTCATTAATCACATACTACTGGGATTTCAGGAATTGAATCAATATTTATAGACAGTGTGATAATGTGTCTATTAAATGTCAAAGCCAGGTTTAGAGGGCAGAGCATATTGATGTGATTGTAAGTCTAATATCCTATTATCAAATTAGCTCATTCTCTGTCAGTAAATGTCATATCCTATGTAGTTAAGCACAATAATTATTGTAAATCATACGATTTTAAACAGCTCACTTATTATTTAATAAATCAGAATATAGAATTCACACGATGCATTTTTCTTGAAACATATTTTATATTTAATAAATATGAGATAAATACTTAATTAAGGTATTCGACCATCCTAAAATTGTGAAATTTGCTAAAAACTGACAAATTTTATTTATGATTTTATTTTATAGGCAATCTTATTATTGTTATAAAAATACAAAGTTTATTGTTTTCCGTTCACTAGAACAAAAACTGCAAGTGTTTTAGTCAGATGCAATTACTTAAAGCAATATGTCATACTTTAAAACGCGTTTTACTCGAAAATGTGTTTTTTTAAAATCCTCAAATGGAGACAGAGTGATTGCTGAAAACGTTTTGAAAATAATTACCTGAAATTTTTTGTGTATTTTCTGTGTGAGAGTAGAAGTGTTTTAACCTTCAGATTTATCAATCACTGTTTTTTAACAAAATTTACAGTCCCTTATGTTAATATATAATATACACAAGTGGCCAGAATGGACGGTTACATTTTTTCTTTTGAAAGCGGCGGAAACTCAAATTCCCCCATCCAAAAAATGTTTTGCCTATGGTTCTAAGCCACACCCGATTTTCAGTCGCATTAACTCTGGAAAAATGGCTTGGTTTGGATTCGAGTAAATGTGATATATACAGTGGCGCACACAAGGGGTGTGTCCTAGGGGCCCGAACACCCCTCAAAGCCCATGAGTTTTTTTCCCGATTGACTATACAAAAAATGTAAAATTTAATTAAGTACTTATAATTAACAATTTATTTATGAATTAATGATAATTACTAATTTTATAATTTATTTTTTACTTTTTTGTGTTGACAAAATCAGAAGAATCAATTGCTGTTGTCTTGAGGTATGATACGAAAAAAAACAACCCTTGAAAATTTTTTGTTTGCTGAATATATATATATATATATATATATATATATGAATATAAAATGAAATAAATATACATAGCGAAACTCTTTTGATCAATTAGTTAATTTTTAATAGATTTAATAAGTTGCACTCAAGTACATTTTGCTTCTTTTTCAACGGAACGAAAAAGAAATACGCAAGCTTAAGTATATCCAGATTTGTCAGACGTGGAAAGAGAGGATTTATTTTTGTTTACATTAAGTATTCTACAACATCGGCTTACGGTTACGGTCAGAAAGAAAGGTAACATCAGTGTTGCTTTACAAAACATCTGAGCTTTTAGAAGTTTAATCCGAAACCATTTATCATTCTGCTCTACAAGATTAGGAGAAGTAATTTATCCTGGAAAGCAGAATGTTTTAAGTCTCAAAGGATATAGTCTTGTTTACAAAAGTGCCTGCATAAAGCCTGTTTTAAAAATCGTATCATTTTGTTAAGCTTAGGAACTTTGAATACATACACTTAAATTTTAATTAAATATTCCCTTACAATTCGCTAAAATTCGTAGTGTATTGTTTGAAAATAATATTGTTTTGTCTTAAAGATTATGTTGCGAGATAAATTGTACTATGTATAGTTATACCTTATGTTAGCATTGGTTATATCAGTACGTTAGTATATGCATACACTCACATATCACTCACATATGCGAGTTGCAGAAATCTAATACATAAATACATGTATATGTTCATATATTAATGTGTTAGTATATGGCCGTGGTAGTCTAGCGGTGACTGTGCCATGAATTCAAGCCCTAGAAACACTGAAGGTTTGCCATGTGGAGTGTTCGGTGAGCACTAAACATGTCATGGCTCAAATTCTTCTTATTGAAGGGAGAGGGATGACTAAAATGGATGTTCAGAGAAGGTATGCCAACTCAGAGGTCATCCTTGTCACTTGACCATGGTTCAGAAATACGAGGTCCTTCGTAAATAGTCCCCGGGTTGTGCTTCATTGTATGATGTTAGTAAACACATTCTAAACCGTATATATATATATATATATATATATATATATATATATATATATATATATATATATATATCAACAAGCTTTTATAAGAAACAGTTTATTCAGCGAGCAGTCGACACATCTTTCTCTGAGAGAAAATGGACGCAAAGTCACTAATTGAGCTCCAGACAATTCCAGACCTGCTAAAGACTATTTAGCTTATGTTTTCGATATAAAAGTAAAGAGCGGAATCGTGCATAATGATATCATGAATTTTAATGAGCTGGGCTAGGAATAGTTATGCTTGGAATATTTTTTCTGAGAAATAATTAGGTGTTTAATATAGGATTCCACTATGTTATGGAAAATAAAAGTTAAATGTTAAATATGAGATTTTGTTTTTTAAATCTAATTTAATTATACATATATAACCCATAATAATATATACAAACAGTTATAAACCAAAGTATAACTAGTCAGAACAGCAGAACACATTATTTGAGATAGTACAATAGCAAACTATTAGTTTTAGGAATCAATATATATATATATATATATATATATATATATAATATATATATATGTACGAACCTAAGCCAGTATCGATTATAAGACCCACCCCAGATTCTCAACACATATTTGACAATTTTTTTTTTAAAAGTGTAAAATGGTTTATTAATATCAATATTAACGAAATTAAAAAAAAAAATGATGACAAATAAGAACAAAATGATGAATCCATTTCACCAATATTATAAGCAATTTAAAATTCATATATAAAACTATAATTGCTCGAATGGTCAGTATCATGTTCAGTTTCCTCCATCTGATGAATTTTCAGTAGCATTAACATTGAAAAAAAATGCAGCTTAGATTTGAATAAATACTGTATTAACATACTAATATTCCTAGTGATAGCATAGGTTATCCGAATTAATTATAATTCCGAAATGATCTAAAAACAAATACAATCTATATATATATATATATATGAATTGATGTTTGTATATATGACCTCACTTCACTCCAACACCGTTCAACCGATCACTATAAAAATTGGCATATATATGTATTTTTTTTTGCGGAGAAGGTTTTTAAGCAATCCCCTGTGTTTCAGCTCACCACCAGGTGGAGCTACAGCATATCAACTTCTGCACCGTTCAATCAATTGCCAAATTGCCAACAGGGTCACCAAAAATGATGCCATCTTGGCTCTATCGCCAAGATTTCGCTATGTTTCCATTGAATCATTATAATATTAGGGACAGCGTTGCTTGTGATTATTACAATTTTAACATAAAATAAATACAACAGAAAGTAATATTAACGTATTAAACTTCCAGGTATAAATTATTTACACTATAATGAGCAATCATTACACACAATTTGAAAAAAATATGTTCCTTTTGCTGAGTAGAGATCAGCTTAGGAAGGTGTTTTCAAACATCGACCCACAAAGGAGTTATGGAGGCATTATATTTAAAAAAATACTTTTTATCAGCTATTAGACCTATTGACTTAAAATTTAACAAATATGATTTTTTGGTCAGCTGAGATACGCAAAAAGCTTAATTTGCTATTCACGTAAAATTAACTCATTAAAAAAACTTCTTTATCCTTCAATCTGTATTGTTTAACTTTTCAATTCTCCCGTGTGAAGAGCCTGTATACTAGCTAGAATTACTATGCGTTTCGTATTGTTTAAAATAATTTAGCAATATCTGGTAAGGTGATTCATTAAAGATTCAGAACATACATATAATTAAGTAAAAAACAATCTACTTGGTAATTCAATTAATTGCATTTAGGAAAAATAACAACATTTAGTACATATTTGTAGAAAGGAAACCATTATACACAAACATAAATGAGATAAAATATAGCCAGTTTACAATTTTAACTGTTCCACTGAGATTTCCTCAAATTCCTATTCTGTGAATTTTAACGCAAATTCGTATTAGTTACGATCCAACAAATAATTACATCTGAAAATTCTCCACAGCCATATTATGTAGGAATGGTCCTTAATACTCGGAACAATGAATACAAATTAGAGAACTCTGTAATCTTCAAGATTAATCCGAATATTCCTTCCTCTCAGTCTTTTCCAATTGTTGGAACAGTTTGCAAATTAAACATCTAAACACAGCATTAAATTAATTTTCAGGGGAAATGTTGCTTTCTCTGATAAATACCAGTTAGATTGGTGGAACATTGTTGGGATATTGCTCTAGAGTTCCAATGATTGGATATTGGTGCTAGAATATTTTCTGTTTCGGGCTGTTTAATTGACCTTTGCTTTTGAAGATGGAATACCAACTAATATATGCAATTTGCATTGATATTATTCTGAATTTTACTGGTTGATTCATATTATACAATGAAGGGAGAGAGAGATTGCAGTTTTTAATGAAGTAGTCACCTATGTTTCGTTGATAGCAGTCGAACTATTGTATGTACAGGAAAAAAACTTTTGAAAGAGATTCAGGCCAAAATGGGCTAGAGGAAGAGCAAGGAAAAACGAGGGAAGGGGGAGGAGATAGAACGATTTATATAACTTGATAGATACTAGAAAATTAAACAGCTCTTCTTACATTAACTTTTATATTTAAACAATTTTATTTATCTATTACTTGGGTACCCAGTATTCTCCTTACGGTGGACCAATTCTCCTTGTACAAGTTATACAACTGTTCAAAATACAGTTCTATTTGTGTATTCTTTTTTTCGCAAAATTCGTTCTTGGCACTCTTCTTCAGTAAAATTCATCAATGAAGCTGAATCGTCCAACACTTCATTGATAAAGTCCTCAGACTTGATGAAACTTCAGCATTTGCCGCTTCCTGGAATGTTGAGTATATAGTTCTGTTGATTGATCATGCGTATGAGTCTACGCATCTCTTCTTACGCAACGATTCCAATCCAGGCAATCGTTGCGATATTTTTCCGCGAGAGTTCTTAACAATGTACTATCACAACCGTATTGGCGACATTATATAAAATAAAGCAAATGGTTGCCAATTCAGGGCGTGTGACATATACGAAATCTGGTTTGCCAACTTGGCGAGTTAACTTTGTCGTGATATATAACCTCCCTTAAGATTATCATCTCCCCGTCTACCGTTACTTGTTTCTGGACGTGTAGGTGGATTAACGAATTCAAGAGACATCTTTAAAAATCACTATATTTATTGATACCTCTTAATCAAGGAAAGTTACACATACACTACTCAAATTTAAGAATAATAAAACACAGTGGAGAATGAGAAGGGGTAACTATTAACGGAACTGAATCCCCGAAAGATCAGCACGCACAATTACAGCTAACACACGTACACGTATTTACAATTTCTAAGTCACTAACCTGATTCTTTTATTTCGGCAGGTCCGTCTTGTGGAATACTTTGATTCAGGTTGGATCGGATAAAGGCTAAGATCCACTCTCGACTTTACAAATTCAATCTTCAGCTCTTCAGCTTTGCTCGTCACATTACTTCACACTAAATTTGTCAACAACTGCGAGTTGATTTACCGATGCTTCAATTCACTTTTCTTTAAAAATCTAACTCTTCACTTTACTACTCTCTCTTTCGCTTTCACCTTCTCTTTCACCTCCACTTTCACACGTTAACTCGCGAAACCCGAACTTATATAAAATATCTCATTTGCATAAATCACGCTTTGGCTCCCGGTGGAGATTGGTTGAAATAAATAAAACTTGAAAGAATAATTGAGAGGATTAGTGAAGACCGTACAGATCCGTCACAACTTGAACGTTGGCATTGTTACTATAGTACGTAATAAATTTATAGCAGCATCACGAATTTTTTT
>BMAO01039642.1:0-17603 GCA_019973975.1 Trichonephila clavata
TGTTTTTTTTATTTTAGTTTTGTAGGTAAGCGCGCGCCGCACACACACATACACACATTCCTTACTTATAATTACCTTATAATAATAATCTGTTTCCTTACTTCACTACACCTACGACATTGGGCAGTAGCGCACACACGAATTTTTAAAGGGAAGGGGGTCGAGGGTTGAAGGTGTACTATTCTCGTATCATACCCTAAGACTCAGTCAAACATATTTTTTTTGATTTTGTCGATTGTCGCGGAACAAAATAAAATTACTGAATAAAAAATTAACATTAATAAATTAAAAAAAATAACTAATATCAAATACTAATTACATTTACATACGAAACACATGGGACATAATGAATCGGAAAAAATGAAGGGTTATATGAGGGAGCATCCAGACCCGTGGATGCGCTCCCCCACCCTTGTGTGCGTCACGGACACTGGGTGGACCACAACTCCTTGCAAAAATTAGAAGTTGCCCGCGCCCTGGAAAAGTGTGCCCACCCCTGCTTTAATCCTTCTGTTGTGTGTGTGAAAGATTGAAGTGTAGGGGGCAGCTTTGGTGTCAACATCCTAACTGTCGCTCAAAATTGTGAGGTCCGTTGCCAATAGCCAAATGTTATTTTAGAGCGCGATGTAATTTACAATCAACCGTATAAAATCTGTGCTCCTCTCTCATCTGTCTCTTACAATGTAATAGTAATGGACTAATTCATGACGGTCACCTGATAATATAAACACGTGCTCTACATTGAATTCAAAACGGACAATAAACTATAGCTCGTACTTTTTATTCTATTTGTAAAACAAAGGTAAAATTTCAAATTGCATAGTTGGGTAAAGATGCTCAAGCGTTATAAAAAGAAATTTCTGCAAAAAGTTTAAAATTAAAGAAAAAAAAGTCTTGTTTTATACATGTACTTTAAATAAAGTGACAAATATTAATTTTTTTAAAAAAAGTTTCTGTAAAAAGCGTCATTTGGCAACAACGAAGTGCATGGACTGATTTGCTGAAAATAGATAATTGCATTTCGTGACTATGACGTCACATGTTTTTGAACTTGATTGGCTAAAAACACGTGATTTAAAATTACCATGTGATTATGACGTCACAAATTTAGTCCATTGGGTTTTTTAATGCACACTAATGATAAACTCTAATGGATGTGCGTTATGATAAACTAATATCAATGAATATTTGAATATTGCGGTATTTTTCTGTCTGAAAACATATTCCTAGTCTGTGCCCAACTCTTTTGTATTAAACGATGGTAGCCGTAAATTTCAGAAAAATATCTTTTTAAAAGCGTCATTGTCTGTAGTTCAAAATTATGTGGTATGTTGCCAATACCCATGATGTTGCTTTGTTAATACGATGTTAGTAAACCATCAATGAAAAATTCATTATTTTGTAAAATTGAAACAAACCTAGCTCCTTTCTACCCTGTGACCCAGCTAAAGTGTGGAAGGAAATGAAGGATTATTTGGCATGGTAATTTCCAATTATTTTATTTATCACTTTAATCGACTCGAACACAAATCAACGCAACACTATAATTAGGATGATCCAATCGGACGAAAGTGGAGGAGAATACATTTAAATACATTTTATAATAATGGTTCTTCCTTAATATTACTTTACACGGTAGATATATAACTAATTTTACCAAACCCGTTTAATACTTTAAATATCAGCGTAATATGAAGGTGACAGTACCTGAACTGTAGCAGTCTTCTAATCAATTTAATTTAACATTTCCTGACTATAATCTTTTACGAGGACTTCTAACCATTTATGGTAATCTTCACGTTGTATTTTTCTTGTCTCCTCTAGTTAACAGAAAGTTGGAAGTTTGTTATCTATTTTATTCACTTCTAACTCACTAACTCTTTTAACTCGCTAGCTAGAAATAAAACTTAATTTGCATATCACGTTTTCCTTCTTAGGAGAAGATTGGTGAATTTTGCTGGCCCCAAAGAATACCCAAAAGGATTATTAGTAGGAGGTCGCGTATAGATTCGTCACAAAATGAATATATAATTGATACCAGAGAGCAATATCGAGTCATCCAATATCGTAGATTTGTATTTTATTTTATCAAAATTGTCGATAAATTTTATTAAACCACCAATGTTTTCAGAAATATTTTAAAAAATCACATAAAACCCACCAATTTATACTTATTTAATCTTTATTTTAAAAAAAGTTTATTTCATATTTCGTAAGAATACGGTAGCATTATATAAATTTGTGAAAAGAACGATTTAAAATTAAAAAACAAAGAGTTTGATGCTTTTCAAAGCTATTTTCAAAAAGTTCTTGTTGGTCATCATATTAGCAGAAAAAATATTTAATTTACACACTCCTTGAAATCAAATTAATTCCTGAAAAAAATTGTATCACTCAATTTCTGAAAGAATAGCAATTTTTGCTTCGTTTCGTTCGAGATTTAGTCCAAAAAGTGCACCAAAAGTCTTTCGATCGAAAGGAACAATGAAAAGAAATCTGAAACACACACAAATTTCGAGATGCGAACCGTTATCATCCGTAGTTTGTGTACCAAATGTCTAGCATCTGGATCTTTCCATTTTTGCGCTGTGATATACACCAGTAGCGTACACACATGGTTGAGATTTCGGGATTCAAACCGATAGCCCGACAGATTTTTAATTTTTACCTTAGAGATTACAACACTCTACACTTTCGTCTACGTGTTTTTTAATGTAACCCGCTCCACCCATAAGAAAAGTCTATATGCGCTACTGACATGCATATGCATACAAGCACACATTTTCTTTTGTTATACAGTATTATTCCATATTCTTACTTTGTTGGTTTATCTTTACTAACTCAGATGAGAAATGTCTAATATTTTAAATAATCACACACATTATTGATCCTTAAAGAAAACACTTTTAATATATAATACATTATACAGGGCGGATAAACTTCTTATTTTGAAAATGCAATAAAAAAAAACCACTACATGTTTCATTTGCCTTTGTTATTTTCCTCCTGCCACACATTACTGGAACTTTGAATTTACACAGATTTCAACACAATGTTTGTTAAATGCCACCCTCCGTTGTCAATACACTGATGCGGTCAATTTCGAAAACTTTGAGTTAATTTTCAAGCATATCGTGACCGGGATGTTATCAATTTTGACTCGGATGTTGTTCCTTGGGCCTTCCAGGGTCTTGGAACTATCTTTGTAAACCGGTACTTGAGATGAGCCCGCAGGAAGTAATCAGGAGGAGATAAATCAGGTGAGCACGCAAGCTAGTTTACGTCCCCTTACAGGAGGTGTGGGCTGTATCCCCATCTTGTTAAATCACACGAAGAATTGTTGTATCATTGTCACATACCGATCTGAATTAACACACGAGCTTATTACCCTTTGCATGTGTTTAACGGTTCTCGGAGGTCCTTTCTTTGGAGACATTGCCCGTTGCACAGAAGGCATCCATCCACATTAAAACACATTTCCGATCAGGAACATGACCTCGTGGAGGAATATCGAAGTGACCACGAAAGGCAATCACCGACCAACCGTTAGAGAAATACGCCGCCTCGGTAAAATCGCGCTGCTGCCTCGACCTCTAGTCTGAAACTGAGACGGGCAGAAGTACAAATATACCACTCTATCCCTTCTAACCGAACCCCCTTTTCACGCCCTTCGCTTTCTTACGAACATCACTGGAACGTGTTCAAAAAAGGAAGTACCCGCGCCCCACCCTATACGACAAATGTTACATTCCTTTGATTATGTTGTGTGCAAGGTTATTTGGGTTGACTTACCCCTATTATAGAGAGCTTTCTTTCCCATTAAACGGTTTCATAAACGTTCTAGAACTTTTATTCAATTAAAGAAGTCTCCAACAGATACTTCTAACCATGGCGAGGAGATAAGTTATCCAATGAATGTAATGAATTTGTGTCAGAATAGTATTGTAGATAAACATTGGTTTTTGAAATCTTTGAACAACAATTCACTTTTATAACATATAATTAATCACTTTTTGAATCGTGGCATACTAGAATCATCAGCGTGCTTATTTACCTGCCAAAACATTTCAACCCGCCATGTTGTTCCTGCAGATGCATCTATGCTGAGAATGTTTTGAAGGCACCTGTAGAAACAGCATGAGGCATCACGTTTTAATTCTGGATGAGCTAAGACGTCACGATTAACCGTCTGTGACATCACGAGCTGTTGATTTGCTTGGAAGGAATTTCCATTGCTCTTGTAAGAGACCAGTGAACTGGCATAATGTTGTAATAGGAAATTCATAAGATATGTACTATTTGAAATTTCTGTCCTAAAATAATCATTCTATAGCAATGGTCTTCAAACTGTGTTCTACGGAACACCGGGGTTCCACAAGGCATACCCAGAGGCTCCACGAATCACAGTAAAAAATTGAAAAAAATATGTAAATGTGTTTATGCAAACATTGTGAATACTTTATTGTTTATACAATACCAGGTTGCACAAAATAATTTTATATTCGTTAGTACACTGTTTTGCAAAACTAAATAGTTTTCTAATGGAAAATGCACCTTTTTTTATTTGCGGAAAAATATCTATAATAAGGAGAGAAACAATTTATAGGTATATCAACAGATTTGATATTTAACTCTAAATTTAAGTAGAACAGCTTTTAAATTTCAGGCTACAAATACATACAAAATACACAAATGAATACACACAGCCAGTACAGCACATAGGAATTTATTAAGAGGGGGGGGGGTCTAGTGTCGAAAGTCCACTATTCTCGTATTTTGCTCCAATACGCCACCCAACATATTCTTTTAATTTTGTCGATTTTCAGGAACAAAAAACAGTAAACAATTAATTAATTGAATGAATAATCAGCATCAATTCATAAAATTAATTATTAATAAAAAATACTTGATTAAATTTTACTTTTTTTTACATAGGATTGCAATCAATCGAGAAAAAAAATCAAGGGCTTTGGCGGGGGGGGGTGTCCGACCGAGTGCACACCGTATGTGCCATGCACAGCTATAAACATTTAATGCTATTAAAAATGCAGTAATTAAGTGAAAATTATTCCTCAACGTGAGTGGCTACGAAAACAAACTATAAAAGCAAATTAAACTCAGAATATGAGATGTGACCGCAGATAATTTCAGTAGGCCAAGATTCGATAGTTAGTGTAAATAAATACAAGCATACACATATATATCCCAGTTACTATTTATGTTGCATGGGGGGGGGGGTGACACTTCCATGAATCACAACAAAGTACATTACAAATTAGTAAATTGTATTAAAATTACATTAAAAATGTTTTCCAATATATACAGTACTATTTTAATAATTGTCTTTACATAAAGAACCTACAACCTGTTGCACTTTAAATATTTTAAGTACTTCTGTGCAAAGGGGTGGGTATGGGATTCCCTGAAAGTACCTTACAGTTGTAAGGGTTCCATGAGTCGAAAAGGTTTGAAGACCCCTGTACTGTAGGATAAAGAAAGTGTGAAATTTGTGTAAGCGAATGTTTTGTTGGTTTCCGATTCACACAATTAAAGTGTTAATACACCCTAAATATCTGAAACTAAGCTTTAACCTTTCATAGCCTGTTCATAGCGAATATAACTAAACTATATTTGTTCAAAGTACGAAAAAACTATAGGACGCGTAAGTTTTACTGCGTTTTCGAAGATTTAATAAACATATTTATGAGTCGATTTAATCAAATGGCCGTAGTAGCTTAGTAGTGATGGTCTCGAACTCATGGCCTACGTACCATGAGTGCGAGTCCTGGTGCCGCTGAAGACCCGCCTTGCTGATGCGCGTTAAATCTGTCGTGGCTTAAAGTCCTCTCGTTGGAGTGGTGTTGTAGTTGGGAGAGGTAGTGTGTCAGCTCAGGTGTCTTCCTCGTCACTTGACTGTGGTTCAAAATTACGAGGACCGCCTTCAATATTCCTCGTGTTTCTTTATTGCGTGACGTTAATAAACACTTATATGTTCACGTTATTTTACCAATTAATTCATTTGAAACATTCTAATAGAATCCTTTCAAAAATGTTAAGTATTTCCTTCTTTAGAATGACCTCAACTTACATTAGTATTTTTATAGTATAATTACTACAGAGAAATATTTAACTGTTTGTAAATATGTTTTTCTTCAATGAAATACCGTTCATAAGCTAAAAAAAATTGGGACGTTTTTTCAATGAAAACCAATCGGAAGGGGGAACCTCCTGTCCGGCTAACGGTGAACCAACCCATCCCATTTGTACAAATTTTACAACTGTTTACTCATTGGTCAAATTTTAAAACTGTAATTTATTTGTATTATGTAGTTCTGTTTATTTGAGGGTTTTTTCGTAAAATTCATTCTTGGTGCTCCTCTTCAGTTAAATTCATCACCGAAGCTGCATCGTCCAACACTTCGTTGATAAAGTCCTCAGATTTTGATAAACCTGCTGCTCTTGCAACTTCCTGGGAAGCTGAGTATTTAGTTTTGTTAATAGTTAATAAGGCTTCCATTCCTAGCAATTGTTGCGATATTTTTCTGCAAGAGCTTGCAATAATGTACAATCTCAACCATATTGGCGACATAATATGAAACGAAGCTCATTGTTTCCTAATTTAAGTTGCTAACGTGGCGAGTTGTCTTGAAAGATGGCACTGTTTGCGATAGTATGCAATAAATTTATTACAGCATCACGAAAATTTGTTTACATATATTAGCGAGAGAAAAACTCATGTTGTACGGTAAAGTATTTCTGAACAATATCTAAGACGAAAATCAAATCTAAATAGTCAATAAATTTTTTTGTAGATTATGTATTCACTAATGAGAGAATTAATTACAGGAATTTTTTCAACCGGAAAAGTTTTTCAATGTAAGAGATTATATAATATGTGTGTGAGTGGAATTTTATTTATTAAACAGTGTTGGTGTTACATAATTATCTTCTCCATTATCTGAAGCTATTAGAACTTTAAATTAAATGAAACTAATAATTCAAAAACTTTCATTTTAACCATCTCTTCGATATAAATAATGTTAACTTTTTGCTTGTTACATTAACATTTTTTAGTTCGCCTCAACTAACAAAAATTGAAAATAATGCAGAAATTAGAATAATTGTATTTTTGATCTCTCAATCATTCACCATTATTAAATAAAGATCATATACCACAAATATATAATTAAAATATTAATTATAGTAGTGTTGTACAATAAATCGTTGAAATAATATTGATGTTAGATCAATATTGACACGAAAATTTATCTCCGGGCACATATACGCACCGCAGTCTATCATTATCACTTTACGGCGTTATTTAAACCTTTGTAAGGAAACACTTGTTAGTGTGAATAATTGTAATTTAATTGAATGTTGTTGTTGATAACATGTTTGTTATTCGTGACTTTAAGTACCACGCGCCGTATTTATCTGGAGCACTATGACCTCTTGATACCATTAATAGCTCATTACTTTTTATATCTTCCCCCTGGCTCTAGAATGAATGTTTTGTCATTAAATCTCTCCATATTCTATCTTTTATGTAGGTTCTATTGTCTTTTTCAATTTCTACTATTATGTTCACACTTTCTCTAAATATATTTATTTATACATCTTATTCAAATTTTCAATCGTTGATAAAATATTTTATTCATCCGTTCAAGTTTAAATACATTTTTTAAAACTTTTAGAGGATAACACTTGATGTCAATACAGTTTTTTCAAATTTTTTTTCATTAATTAAATTTTATTTTTAATTTTAAATTTATTCTTCGTTGCTTCTGACAAAGTTAAAAGTAGCTGCAACAGATGGCGCCAATAGTTTTTTCTAACGAATTTTTTTCTTGGCTTCAAATACTTATTTTTTTATTCATCCACTCACTTCAAATCCATTTTCTTTTACTTGTAGTGGATGACACTTGATATAAAAACAGTTTTTTCAAATTTTAATTATATTTAATTAACTAAAATTAAAAAAAAAATTTGTTCACCTAAGTAGGAATTGTCTTAATTTTTTTTATTTATTTATTATTTTTTTTTTACATTACTTGTTATAAATGCACTTGGTTAAGACACGTCCAAAGGGTATGAGCATGCAGTGGCATGTTAAGACTTCTTTAGACCCCAAGACAAAGTTAGGCCCCACTTGTGACACTTAATGGTTGACAGTATGCTCGTTCCCTTAAGGTTGTCAAATATTAATACAAACGATAACCCGTAACATATAAAGGTATGAGACTCACTATCTCAATAAACAAGGTACAAATCTACTCGACCAACTGCCACCTTTCAACTAAATAAGTAATAATAGCGTTCTTACTTATGCTACCTGATCGACAGTAAGATCAGATCAAGGTCCACGAAATTCATCGCGGCTAAGGGCTAGAATCTTACGCCTGTCGTTAGCCGAAGCTTTGAGCCCCCATAAAGGTGACAGTGCGATTTTGCTCGGAACAACACGATAGATGGCAACACCATTTGGACCCACTGATTTAAAGAGCACGTTCTCCGTATGTACTCGGCAGGCATTTAGTGGCATCGAACCCAGGACTTTTGGTCTGGAGTCCAATGCTCTAACCACTAGGCTACCCACGGCCAAGTAATAATAGTGCATGGTGGTAGGGGCCTAGGCCTAGAGATGGACGAGGGATATGACATAATGATATATTTTTGCCGTTGTAGTTCGAAATATATTCGCTCTTTTTTGGAGAATATCTCCAGGAATAACATTTGACGAAAATTACTCAGATCATGATTTTATAGAATCTAAAACAAGACTAGGCCCCTTCCTGAGCCCATAGGCCTGGGGCTAGTTGGCCCTTGCGAGTATGTGGAAAAAGAAAACTGTGAATCATTTCGTCAAACGGACGATTTGTTATGGAAATAATTTTCACGTTTTGGATCATACTTTTTCCTAAAATATATACTTTTTGAATAACATATTGATGATTGGAAAACACAGTGTAAAAACTCTATCATTGGAAATTATGTCAAAACAATTGACCTGATATTGGCAAGTCATAATTAAATATCTAACATTTCTTCATTCAACTCTTATGGTACTACAATTTAATCGTAATTAAAAGTCCCTGTAGTGCTGTTGGAGATTCAACATTTTTATCACTTGTGTAACGTAGAATATTAGGCCCCCCTGCAAAGTCAGGTTTTTGGACCCCAAGCCGGTCTTACAAAGGGTACGTACCCGGAGTCAGTCAGGATGTGGATCCCTTAGAAACCTGGTTCCCCTAGCAATGTGAGAGTTGCGAAGAGTGTACGTTGCGACACTGATTCTTATTCATTAAGAATAAGTTTTCGGGCTGAGCATCTAACCCCCAAGTGGAGAGTGAAAACCCCTGTGGTTGATGGTAATCTTCAATAGGTAGACAGCACCGGGTGGGCCTTGACCTTCTCAAGAATTTTTCTCCGGACCTTTTTTTTTTTGGTAATGGTCTTCCAATTCGTCACTCAGGATAGCGAAATCTCTTTCTAGGTAGTCAACCCTCCTGAGGTTGGGTGTCGGCGTTTAGTTCTTGTTCCATTGGGTTTGGCCGAAAAAATTTCCTGTGTTGTACATTCTTACTTCATTCTAATAACAGGATTAGCCCTTAATTGGTTAAATAATAATAACTTTTTTAGATATTCGTATAATTTTGTTTCTTAGGTCAACTTGAAGCTTGGTACAGATTACTAATCTCAAATCTATACGAGGGCTACTGATGATGGGTATAACACAGTGGCGTTACGTACACCCCCGCATTGTGTGTGTGGGGGGGACAAGGATTCTAGGAGGCCCAAAACCTGACTGATGCTAAGTTCGTATTTGGGCTTGGGGCCCACAGCCTGAGCTTGCAGGGATTCCTAATATTCCCCGTTAGGCCTTTGGTATAACAATTTTAAATATCGATAATCACCATCTTGTATTCGAGTGGTCGTCGCGTGGCCTGGGTTGCTTCTGTCCAGTCTTGAGTTTGAGTCCTGGTGTCGCGAAAGATCCGCCATGTAAAGGGGCTAATGTTCATCAAATCTGTTGAGGTTCAGTGTCCTCGCGTTGGCACGGAGTGGAAGTTTGGAGAGTAGGGTTCAAATAAGGAGTTGTCTTCTTCACTTGATCATGGTTCAAAATAGCGAAATCTGTCGCCAATAGTTTCAAAACACGAAGTTTATCAAACAATCAGAAGTCGCCACAGGATAATGACCCCTTACTTTTCCGAATAAGTATATAGGTGTTTAAAAAATCCTTTAAGAACGCGTTCCATTATTCGAATGAAAACATTTTAATAGAAATTTGATTATTTCCAAACTATAGGAAATATAATTGAGAATTTATACAGAAATTAATTTAAAAAAACTCTTCTAGCATATCCAAACAATGGAACGCCCACACCAATGTGCATTAAACTATCAAAATATTTTTTTTTCAACTTAAATTTTGAAAAAAAAATCTAAGAAACACAGAAAGCACCAAACTTTATTCTTTGCATTAATTCTAAAGAATTTTCAAATTTCCTATTGCCGTTTAATCTTTATTGCCCCTTTAAGTTTTAAATAATTTATTAGGTGTTTTTACTATCAATTTTTAAGCCAATAGAAATTGACATCTTGATGATCACATCCATTGTTACATGGAAAACAAAGTACTAAGCCCAGAAAACTATTTAAATCGTATGCGAGGGAAATAAAGTGGTGATACACTTAAGTTGCGCGTGAATAATCAAATTGTATTAATCGCTGACAAACTGGATGAAATTAAATGCAGGAGACTGCGGTACAGAGAGTTTCTGTTCATTTTCTTATTTAAACGAGTCTGATTCACGTGGAATGGAGCATTTAAAATGGCGTAAATAGAATTAGTAATTTTTAGTTATTAATTGTTTTTGATATGTATTAAATCCATTGCGAAAAACCAATGATGAGTCAAACAATCTTTTTCATATTAGACGGAACAATAATTGACAATGGGCTAAATTCATGTGACGTCATATTCACATGATGATAAATACAATAACGTGTTTCCAGCTATTCAATTAATCTCCTTCACTGTTGCCAATTTTTGTTTCTTGCAGAGAAACTTTCTTTTAAAAGCAAAAATAACGCACATTGGTGAAGAAAATGAACTTGATTTAAAAGTACACGTAAAGCATAAGAATATATTTCTTCCTTTTGAAAAACTTAATGAAGAATTTTATAACCTGAACATTTTTATGTAACTGTGAAATTTGAAATTTTATCCAAATTTTACGCGAAGAACAACGATTACAAGTCTAATGTCAGTTTTGAATTCAATGGGCAACACGAGATTGCATGTGTCATGTGACTGTCGTAAAATCAGCCCATTTCATAAAAAAAAACAGAAAAATAATTTTATTACATTCCAAAATCATAATTCGTTTAAATAACTAATTAGTGATTAAATGTTTCCTAAATTAAAAAAAATCACAATAAATAATTAATATGAATTTTATTTCTGGTGAGTAGTATTAAAATTATATCAATCGAATAGCTTTCAGAAACGTGTTTTTTTTTATAGTTATGCTCAGATTCGTTAATTCTATTCAGTTCACGAAATCGTGAGAATTTCATAAATCGTTTGCGTAAGAGGAAACACTTTATCATAATCTTAATTTATAGGGAGAATCCGACCTTGGGGTAAATGTAACGCTTATCTGGAACCTTTAGCATGCCTATCAAATGAGGAAGAACCAAGAGCAGAATATAAATTAACTTGGAAAAAATTAATTCACATTTTCCATGCACAATCATCTTACATGCATCATAGTAATTTTAATAACGTTGGCTTGCGTAACTAGAGAATGAACAAGAATTGCGGGTACTATCCCTTGCACTTAATAATCATTGATAAATTATCTGGAGTTCCCCTTTAATTAATCCAGTCATTTCTTAAATATTAGAACTTAGTGGCGTAATGGAGAACATTAGGGCCCCCCTGCAAAGTCAGGTCTTAGGCCCAAGTCGGATTTTAGAAAGGATTGCAAAACCATACGTATTTTGGCGTCAGTCAGGCTTTGAGTCCCCTAGAACCCTGCTCCCCCCCACGATGCGGGGAGTTCGAGGGTGTACGTTACGCCACTGTTACAACTATTGTCTTATTCCATTCGAAATCTCTCCGAGTGGGGTACATGATGAATTACAGAGAATATGATAATAACTTTGTCATATTCTAATAGTCAAAACATGGCCAATAAAAATCTATAAGATACTCGAAGAACTTGAAACAAACTACTAATTTGTATTTAAGATAACAAGATTCAGCCATGTTGTACTTGAATCCAATTCTGGATTCCAACCAATAACAAATCGTCTTGAACAGTGATCACCAAACTTGTTAGATAGTATATTTCTGAGTCGAAAATAATTATAAGCTGTATTTACATAATATACGCAGTGCTACCCCCTGAAATTGCAACACCAGGACGGCTGGCAGCTAAACCGGTTAGGTATAAGTCCAAATGGATTTGAATCACAGATAAGAGTAAATCATTCCAAGCTGCTTCGAGTCTATATGCCATACTTCAACAATCATAGTAGCTGAAAAGCGGTGTCGGCAAAATTGCGCAGCAATACTTAACCATGTGTTTTCAATGGTAGAGAATTCCGGGGCAACAGTCGAAAATTCTCTGTGTCGAGTTAGATCAGGACACGATGAACAACTTGCGTTTTCCTGTTGAAAGGTGGCTTCTCCGAAACCTCTAAGACAGGGCACAGTTGCCGTCCTTAAGATCTGAAAAATATCATGCTGAATGTTCAGGTTACTGAAGATGCGTATGTATCGGAAATGGCTGTTAATGCTGTCATGATAGATACCATATAATATCGAACATAAATGGAGAGTAGATTCTCCTCATTTCGTCGAGATACTTATATTTCCATGATATTGCTCACAGAACTGGGACTTGTCTGACAAATCGATGAGGTGTTACTCCCGTATCCAGTTTTGCCGTTGTTGTTGCTTATCCCAGATTGACTAGCAATGCTGGAAAATCTCCATAAATCCAAAAAATTCTAGAAAGTTTAAAAACTAAAAAGGATTTTGAAAGACCTCGTCTTTACTAAAATCCAAACAAGTCAAGGTGTGGACAGGGGAGACTAGCTCAGAATAACACCAGTAGCACTCCAGGAAAATCTTCTAGCCTTGACGAAAAGGGGGAGCTTTTTTTGTCGTTGGATGTTGCAATGGTGCCATGTCTCTCTACGCTACAAGATCAAAGGAAGCTAAAATAATGGTCCCCATGTCGGCAGTCCGTGCGGATGCTTGTGTTTGCAAACAAACCCACTTTCTATTTCAAGGTTCATGATACAATTCTATATTATGGAATAATGAAGATCAGACACTATATATATGCCTTCATCTGCAGCTCTTATGTTAGATTTAGATAACTTATAAATTTGTGCCAAGTACCAATTCTTAAAATAGCTGTTATCCAAAGAATTAACTCTATAAGATTCTCGAGTGCTGATGGTTTACAGGATAAATGAATTAAAAGTAACTGAAATGTAAACGTATTCAATAAATATGTTCTCAAGCTCAAAAAATATCTGAAAACAACCATTAGTAATACATTCTTAATGTATTATGTTTTTCCTTTTATTTCTTGCTATTGCTTATTTTATTGATGACAATGGGGCTGCCGAAAGGTTGGTGGGTTAAGTTACTGATTTTAACCGTTGGATAGAGGTTTCCAGTCGCGTCCTTCTAGGGACTGTCGTATATAGGTAAAAAGTTGGCACTTTAAATGTGTCAAGGCTCAGTTCCTCACATTAACGTTGTGTGGATTTGGAGAATAAAGCACTCACTCGGATGTCGTACCTCGTCGTCAATCGCCGTCACGTTCCTTCTGGTGTTACATTTCAAAACCACACACGTATTCGTTCTAGAATTATATAATTAATCATTTCCTGTATTTCTTAAAGTTCACATTAGATTTGTAGTGATATTGCGTCCTTGTTCATTTTTCACTGAAGTGTAAAAAGTCCTATTCCTAAAGATGTTGTTATAAAATCACTTGAAAATTCAATAAAATTTCAAAAAAAAACTTGAAGATTTTTTATAAGATTTTAATTAATTTTTTTCCCTTAAGGAAAGACTCTCCACAAATATATGGCTTCTTAGTTTATGCGTTCATCTGTTTTGATAGACAAGACATCCAAAAATCTTTATTTCTAAGTCATCATAATTTGTTAAATTTCATGCATTTTTCAACAACATTTTAACGATGGTTTTTTTTATTTTAGGGCGATTTGGTATGGTTCGATCCGGTATTGGTACTGTTACCGGAGAAGTGGCCGATTTTTCGAAACCAGCTCAAGTCATCACAGTACAAGCCCTCATCAGTGGAAAGGTAAGCAATACAATGAACTTCTTGTTTTGACAAGCAATTACCAAAATTTCGTTTATAATAATAATTTTAAGATAACGTTAAAAGATTTTCGGTTACTTGTGCTAAAAATACAATTTTTGCACTGCCCTTTTGACGTCTTGTTAAAAATTATCCTCAATTGATTGCATAGTTACAGATTATAAATTATTCTCTTGGCCTTATGACGGAGCTCAGAATATTTAAAATCATTTATATGTCAGAGGAATTCTGTTTTTCATGAAAAATTAAAAATGGCATAATGATAATAGAACCTAAGAATATTTTAATTGAGAACGAACCTCTTGAAAGGTTTTGTGCTATTTTTTTGTGGAAAGTGCAATTTTCATTAAATTTTCATGTTACTCTTGGCTCACAAATACTTGAAAATACTTTGAGGATTATAACGATAACTTATTTAAACCATGTTTACTTTCAGAGCATTTTTTTCCCATTAATAGTCATTTTCTGCAAGTGTAACGATAAGTAGAGTTATCATAGAGGAAAATTGACTCTTCCTTTTTTTACTGGAGGATGCATCTCCCCTATACCCTAACAATCTTAATTTTCAGCCTTGAACCAATTTTTTATTCGATTTTTTTACCTTATATTTCATAGATTAGATTGTAACGACTGTTTGCACGATGAATTTGGTTTTTAGTAAATTAAAATAATTTGGCTAAAATTAGTGTTTGTGTCAATAAAACCGATCAAAGAACCCTTTCTTCCAATTACTTCAGTAATTTAAATAATCATTACTGCGACTGTATGTCATAAAACATTCCATTTGGCACCCACTTTTCTGTGGAATTTCAGGAGCAGCAAGTATAGGGATATTTATTTACACAAACTCTTACAATCATATCAATTAAAATTATTAAAATCGATAATTTTTTTAAACAAAAACATGAGCAGCCACCTGCCCAGTTCGACCTTGAAACAACAATTATCGTTATTTAGACCCTTTAATAGGATGGTGCAGCGAAGCTCCGAGGGAATAATTTTTGGTATCAAAACAGAGTAGCCACATAAAAAAACAACTCGAATAAAAACTAAAAAAAAAAAAAAAAAATTAATTAGTTAAAAAATTGAATATTTTTCCCCTTTAAGAAATGACAGAATTACAATTTTCATTTTTATTTCATAATATTAATTTTACTTCTAATATTAATTTTGGATGTAATCGTCAATCTTAAGATAATGTCAATCATAAATTAATATAATCTTCAAATGATTTTTTTTTACCAGTATTAGTGACATGAAAAGAGAAATGAAGTATAATTACACTATTTTTGGTAATATTATTTTTCGAATCTCATCCCTTTCCTCATTTAAATTCAATAATTTTTGGTACAGTGTACATCTTCACCCTAGTTATACCCTTAATTTGGTTTCTAGGTTCAATTTGGGAGTAAAGGATTTTTTTTTTCTCGAAGCTTTATGTAAGGGGAAAAAATCTACAATTTTTTTCTGATTTGACGATATTAAAATTATGGAATTTTGTAAGACTTTGCAAGTTTTAGAGTTTTTCAATATATATATATATTTTTAAAATCGTTGAATTTTTTTTTATCATTGCTACTAAAAAGGAATTTTGTTTCAAATATGATCCAGAAAAAAAATTAATAATTTCCAGTCCAGACTGTTCCATAGACTTTTATATCAGATGTGGTGTTAAAAGTTCCTATAAAAGAATGTTTTTTAAATTTCAATCTTTCATCAAAATTTTAAATTGAAGTAATCTAACTTGCTGCAACGTTTGTCATTAAAATATTTAATACATGGAATAATTTTTGTTAATATTTTTTAATGTTTCTTTTCACCGTCGTTACTTCAGTTTTTATGAAATAAGCGAATTCAATTTTTCTTTGATTGAATTAAAATGTGCCATGAATCCATAAACATTTAGTTTTGTTTCTATTTTATGTATATTCTAAAGATTTCTTTGTGTTTTTTAGCCTCAAAATTTTACTTTACACAATTTGGAAAGCGTAAGAAAGAGGCAAGACTTAGGTCCAAATGGATTTGAAGACATGATTGAGCTTATGTAAGTAACTTAAGGGAGTCTCATTTGAAACACAAAATTCATTAACTCATTTTTTAATTTTTAAAATTATTTAAAAAAATTATGTATTATGCACATTATTTTCTAGGCGAAAATTGTCTGAGAGCAAACACGTTTTTTCTTTAGACGTACTATATTCACTTTTGAAAAGTATTTGCACAATTTATGCTAAATTTAGTTTTCAATTGTATTATATTTGATGGAATGCATTAATTAATTTGTATTAATTATAAATAATTTGGTACTTATCCTATAAACATTTTGTCCTATGTGTAAAGATATTGCATTTCATATTGTAATTAATCTTTCAATTAGTATATACCGTAAAATCCGGCGTATAATTCGCACGCCCTTTTTTAAGAAGAAACTTGAAATGTGCGTGCGCAATGCTCTACTGTTTTGAAGTCATTTATTCGAGGTATTATTCAACGCTTTTGAAAAAAAAGTAGTATATTTCTCGAACTGCAACCCCTTAAGTTCATAAAAAAAAAATGTAATTTCTTTTAAACAAACAGTATATCGATTTATATCTTAATCTTTTTTCTGTGTTCATTTTTGAAAAGGGAGCGTTACACGCCGGATTTTACGGTAATTTCTTTGCTAAAATTATGCTTTTGTATTTTTACTAAATGTAATTTCTTTCCTAAAACTATACACTTGCATTTTTCCTCATTGAATCAGAGTACAATTTATAATGCATCATAATTAATTAAGTGAAATTAATTATTCTTTATTTATTTCAGAGATCTGAACGAAGCCTCTCTCCTGTGGAATTTAAAAATTCGATACGACAAGGAGATGATATATGTAAGTAATTATTTCACTTTCCTATCTACCTTGTTCCTGCTATAAATCTTCGCAGTTTTGACAAATTTTCTTCCATAGCTATAAAATCTGATGAACACGCTTTTCCTGAACGTAGTAATTCAAAAAAATCATTCCAAAAAGCAAACAAGAAAAGTAATTGTCCGACAACAATTTCCGCTTGTCTTCATTCGAAGTGATGGCCAATTATCCGGAAATATAATCTGCCATTTACCATTTTGATTTAACACCATCAATTATTGATTTTATCACTCTTGTCTAAGCGTTCGCGTGCTTGTAATGGTGCTTCAGTTTAATTTTAGTACTCAATTTCCCCAATTAAAACGCTATTCTTTTTT
>BMAO01039643.1:0-26481 GCA_019973975.1 Trichonephila clavata
AGAAAGATTTTAAAGCGTGCTCATGGATTTGAAACTGTAACGGCAATATACGAGCAGGTTTAGCACCCAAAGAGGCGATATCCAAAAAATACATTTAGAATTCGCTTACAAGCTAAAGCTTTTCAAAGGATATGATCTTAAAGTCAGCTACACGAGAACTATTCATTTTCCAAAAAAGATTTAGATGGAGTCTTGAAAAAAGTTAGGCGGTGGGTTTGATATACCCTGCGCGTGAAGTGCCGGGTCAATGTCTGTTTTGAACTCAATAAAGAACACGTGTTCGTTCTATATCACGTGATCATAACTAGTCCATCAATTTTGCACTACAAAACTACACGTGGGCATTGATAATGGACCTCGTAATTTTGAGCCACGGTAAGTGACAAGGATTATGCATTAACTGGCCCCGTCACTGAACTTCTACACCAATGGGAGAACTTTGAGCCATGCCAGACACGGTGGGTCTTCTAGGTACTAGGTCTCAAATCGTGACATTTCGGTCACGAGTCCGGTGACCATGGCAACTAGGCTACTACGGTCCCTGTGAAAATAATGGAGTGCTTGATGTTTGATGATCTGATGGTAGTTGGTCTCTAAACTAGTAAAGAATTCCAAAATTATTTCTACATTTATACAGAAATTGCTGAGTAATAAACTTAAATAGGTTTTATAGTTCAGATGATCAATAAAGGTAGTTAAGCCACGAGGAATCTTGACCATCGTCTGATCTGATTAACAGTTTTTGTTAATCAGATTCGGTTCATCGTAAGATGGAAATAGAGAACACTTAAGAGAGGGTTTAAAATGTCACCTATTATACCTAGAAATGCTTTTCCTTGTTATTGAAAATAAAGTAGTTGAAGAATAGATACAAAAAATATAGAATGAGACAGTGCCTTTCAGTGTTCTTCTATAACAGACGATTAAGGCTGTATGTATTTTGTCTTATATAACTAAATATTCGTTATACTCATTGGAAGTATTTGTTCTCTTATTAGTTCGTATCTAAAACTAAATTATAAGGCTCTGACTTTAAGCTGCTAAGAGGTTATCTGTCTGAGTATGGAGAAATGAGAAAAAGAAATGACGTATTTTATGAAATTTATTAAAATAAAATAGATAAAATGTCAAAAAAAAAACAAAAAAAAAAATAGTGTGTGGAATGCCACGCGATAGAAGTGAAACTTCTTTGGCGACGTTGGTCTAAGTGCAGAAATACATCTAAATATATTAAACTGCTGGGAAACTTATTAAATTCAAATAAAAGTCAAAACTATAGCATGTAAAGCACATAGATAAAAAAAATGCTGTGGGGTCACTCCACGAAGATCAACACATCTTAATTCACTCGTGGCCATCATGAATGGTGTAACTCTAACTCCTTCCCTGAAGTTTCTAAAATGACCCTAGTAAATTGCTGGGAAAGAGAGCTCCTCAGCATGTTCGTCAAATAGCAAGCTAATTGGTACATTCGCTTCTCCAGGAGCAATACGAAGATGTTTCTCTTCATTCTATAACATCGTCTGTTGCTGGGCTGTAAGACTCTCTTCTATAGTTATATTTTCACTGATTTCATCTTGGAGAACTTGAGACGCACTCTGTTTGAAATTGAAGAAACTATCATCGATTGTAACATCATCCATTCTGTACAGTGGAGTAGCTACTAAATATTGCAACCATGTTTTGATGTTTCTTTTAGTGACCAAACCCATCAGATAACTAGTTCTATGAATTTTCTTCCGTTTGATGTGATTATTGACACAGTAATCATCATCAACATTCCGTGGCAGTCGATTGACCACTATATTGATGGATACTGGAACATTGATTATTTGCCCTAATATTCCAATCTGACCGTGTACATGTCTCAATCGCCTAATTTGCATGAAAGGTATTCGTGGAGACATGAGTCTTTCTGATATCATATCCAAAGTAGGAAAATGGGCTGGGTATACAAAACCAATATATTTTGATTAATTTGGTATACCTTTCCTATTTAAACTTTGTCGGCACAATTGTAGCACGCTTTAACGTCATCTAAATTAATTCCCGGTGAAATATTTTGTAAAATATTTTTATGCTCAGCAACAGTAGTTCTCAAATCATCTCTAAACCATAATCTATCACAAATCGAACACCCGTGACCGAAAGGATTATTAACCAATCGCTTTTGGAAGTCTTTGTGGGCATTTTTATGGGAATCATAGTCTTTGTAACGTAAGATAGAATTTATTATTGATTAACATGCATCAGTTCCAACACGCATTAGATTTATTGAGGGCTCTGTACGTGTTGACTGCACAGGGGGGCTCACAAAGTCCGTATTAATCTGTGCTGACATTAGATGAGTCTCAATAGCATTTCCATCATCAGTCATTCAACTCGGCATTAAGAGAATATTTTGCAATGTTTTTTTCCGTGCTCGATATTCGCTCATGTATTTTGATCGAGATTTGGCAGTAGCACTTGATGGATTTGCACTATTTTTCTGTTTTTTATCACTTTTTCGACTGGACTTTCTGCTAGTTTTTATTTTCTTTTTCTTTCACGAAACTCTTTTCCTCTTTGTGCATTTGATTAAAGCATTCTGATTAGAATCAATAATCATTCAACGCAAATGAATATTAAAAAAAACAAATTAGCTGCCGAAAACATCACCATGTGGCCAACAATCTAAGGAAATATTTTTAAAAGGCCCGCTTTTGCTGCAAGAGCTATTTTGTCTACACCGTAACGCAAACATTGCAATACATATAATCGTTAACAATTGTTCCCTGGTCTGGTGAGAAAGGGGGGGGGTCGCCAAAGGCGGGCAATCATCCAACTTTTTCACGGATATAACGTAAGTCATAGGGTGTCCCCCGCTCTCTTTTCCTCCCGGTCGCTATCTCCTCAGCGTTGCGACGATTTGGGGGGGGGGATGGCGGGGGAAATCTCTACTTCCATTTCCCTTCTCCCTGTTACGCAAAACTGGGCAAATTTTCCATTCACTCCATGAGCAAAGAAGTTTCACTTTAAAAACAGAATAAAACAGAAACCATATTTCAGCAGAAACATGAATAATGCTTATTGTTACCTTTGGTTGATGGAATAAAATTTAGGTTTACGAAAAAAATATATTTCAAATTTTTCTTACTAACTTTTGATTCAAATCGTTTTTTTTAGCACTGATACATTTATGTGTGTTAAAACAAAAAAATTGTCATTCTACAAATTTTTTCAAGCATTATATTTCTCAAGATATTAATGCATAAATATTATAAACTAAATGGACAAATGTATAAAATATTTAGAGCCCTTCTTTTTTGAAATACATTTAAATAATCTGTTTAATTTTTTATTTATGCGAAAAAGTTAAATATAACAGTAAAATATCCTGAAATATGTATTTGTAACATATCTCAATTAAATTTAATAACATAATAAGTAAATGTTTACAACATGGCCGGAATTCGGATAAAAAAAAATTTAGAAATTTTAACGTGAACAATTTTGCTAAGAACATAAATATATAAGAAAAGAAAACATCAAGAACGCGTTTGATAATAACACTCAAATGCAATCTTATTCCTTGAAAAATGTGGCTTTATATATTTTTATACCTTTTTTGATAAATTTTCAATCACCGAATGAAAAAAGAAACAATATTTTTATCAATTTCTTATATATATATATATCCTACTTTATTTCTAAATATAAGCATAAATAAAAAAGGTCTTTTTTCCCCTTCAACTACCGTAAGACGTAATGATACATTTGCTTATCCTTTCGTAGAAAATGTATAGATATTATAAATATATCACCATTATTTTACGACAAGAAAAATGAAAGTTCCCTTTGGGGAGAAATTTTATGTCTCCATATCTTTATACGCAAAATGTATCCATCAAAATCCTGATAAATGAATTTATCGATAAATTTACGAATATATTTCTTATCACTTTTAGTAAATATCATAGAAATTGAGTGCAGTTCTTATGTTACACTCAGGAAATTTTTTTTATTAAATTAGATCATCTTCTGTGGGCAGTAAATAAATATATTTTTGATGATTTCTCTTTTTAAATTTACATTGAACTTCGAAATGTTTGTAGTTAATATTTTTTTAAATAAAAACTATTTATCAACTTAGATTTTTATGTATAAGTTATGTGAATCGAAAATGTCGCAGACATTTAAGAAATGAATATTAGTGTAATGTAATGTGTAATACAATATTCTGTTTCATTTCTCCTAATAAAAATATCGAATGTAAATCTTTTTGCCATTTTGGATAAAAGCCATTCAAATACCTATTATAATAATTGTTTCTCAGTTTCTTTTACAATTCTTCTCTGCTTTCCTTACTATTAAAAAAAAAGAAAAACAACTTTTAAGATCTATTTCAAAAGTACAAGTAAAATTTGTGAAAAACATTATACAGTGTGCCTGCTAAAGTCGGTTGTCAAAACACTAATTTATGAACGACAAAAGCTATAATCTTAAAAGTGGGATCTTGGTATAGTAAAACTGCCATATATATTCTACACAAAAAAACTGTTTACAGTGACCCTTGACAGATGAATTTAGAGTTAGCGTTCTTATCTTAAAAATAGTACGAGATACACATGAAAACTTTCAATACAAAAATATTTACTAACACCCATTTAGTAAAAAAATATACCTTTTGTAAAGTAATGTTCAAAATAAGAGACTTAAAATGCATATTTATTTGGATCTTAAACCTCGAAATTGAAACCCGACATAACACAGGAGAAAAGAGAAAAAGTCATTCATGAGCATTTCTGATCCACAAAATCATATAGATGGATAAGGCATGATTGAAGCGTATTACTATGCACAATAAACAGAACATCCGTTTCTGGTAGCTGAATAATACTAAATGTGCTGTCAAAGTTCGAAATCAAATTCTCTGGTCGATAAATGTCTGATACTGTATTGGCCAGGTATTTTACGATGACACGTTAAAGGGATCCCGCTACGTTATTGATGAAGAACGTATATCCACTTTTTAAAGAGATATTCCGTTGAATTTACGGAATTCCCCGCCCTTCCGCACCATGTATTACGTGTCACATAATACATTCGAGTCACCTCCCAACAACAAGCCAGCTGGTATGGTGAATTCTCTGAATGGTCTGCACTGTCACTGGACCTGGGCCTATTGAACTTTCTTCTGTGGGGATATATAAAAAAAGTGCCGGCAACCCCTCCATTAATACTGCAGAAACTTCGAAATCATATTACGGACGCTTGTGCCAGCGTATCACATGCCATATTGAAGAAAGTGCAGCGGGGAATAAAAAACACCCGTGCCAGATATGTATTGTTGTTTAAGAACTCAATTTTGAGCAATGGCAGAAGATGAGCTTCATTTCCTGGAAGTGAAACGATCAAATTTGTATGCTTTTCATTTGTAACATTTTTGTATTTCTTCAGTACAATTAAGCAATAAATAAATAATTAAATGCTAACCTTGTTACTGAACAGGTTTACTTCATATAACAATATCCGGAGTGTAATATGTGACTTTCAATTTAACATATGATTCTGAATGTTCAGTTGTTAAACAATTTTTTTGCGGATTCAAAATATGTTTCACAGGAGAGAAGTCTGGTTAATATAGATATGTAGAGTCAAAAACAGAAAACAGAGTACAGGTAGATCTTTTGAACCTATTATACCTCTCCAGCAGGGGCATCCAACTACTCTAAATAGCTTTCGATTAATCATCAGAGTTATCTTTCAGATATTTTTGTAATTCTGTAAATGTTTCTTTCTGTACTTCTGAGGATATTAGTTCAATAAGTTCCACTTTCAAATGATCAATTCTTCATCCATTCAAAAGTTGAAAAATTTGTAGAGTTGTGTAGAGTGCCACTGAGAATTGCACACTGAGTGCCATATCTGACACGCGTGATATAGGTTGCCGAAGCCTGGTTTAGATGCTATCTGGTTAGGACTTATAATGCTCTCCAATAAATGCTCTGGATGTATTTGCTTATATAGTAATACTTTGATTTACGCTACCCGATCACGTGATTACTCGTTATGTGATTTTCAATTCTTGTCGATTAATATTTTATTAAGAAAAGAAAATTAGTACAATTGGTGAAATTGATAAACCAATTGTTGAAGTTTTTGATTTGGTCAGGCGTATAAATTCAGACTGAGGAACTGCTTGATTTCCACAATCAGGAGCTGACAATTGATGAGCTCATAGAAATGCACGAGCAAAATAGAAATTTCGAAAAACTTTTGTCCTCAGATCCAGCTCAATCAGAGGATCGAATGAAGGTTGAGAATTTTTTCAAAATAAGTCCATCGTTTAATTGAAAAAAAGATATACAAAATTTAGAAAACATATATTCCAATGAAGAGCGTATTTTTTCAACAAAACAAGGAATAAAAAAAATATCAGCATGTACAAGGAAATTTTACGGGTAAAATAATTATTTAAATCGGCAGACTGCTTTGTTAGATTATATGAAACCTTACATCAAAAGAACTTTTTTTTGCAATTTTGTATTTGTGATACCTAAGATTTCATTAAACATTTTTATTTTATTAATTATTATTTTCTTTCATATCTGGCCCCAACTAATAATAATTAATGTGTATTTTTTCACAAAATCATACCCTGATTTACATAAATTCGACTTACGTGGTTATTACTTAGTCCCACCTATCGCATATGTGTTCGAGGTATTACTGTATTTTGCTGCAGTTCATATAGATTTCATGGATTGTTTCTGCAAATCTTATCTCCCACAAATACCATGACATAGATATGTTGAGACAAACTTGTCAAGAATAAAATTTGACTGCATTGCTTCCAAGAATGAAGATGTGTATTTTCTTTTTCTTTGATCACATAGAAGTGGGATGTGTTCCCCTCTTGCGGGGTTGTCTTCTCACCATTCAGGGTCAATCTGTGTCAGAGCTCGTTGTGTGGCATTTGAAATGTCATTGCTTTTTGCGATGTCACTCTGACGCTTTTTGTTACTCCTCTCAAATGTTCCGTTTGGTTTATCGTGGAATGTTCATGATAACTTAAAATTTAATGCAAGATATGGAGATCCAGAGAATTTTCTTATAACTATTCAAAATGATATTTATAAAATATGAGTAAAATTTTAAAATATTTTCACAATAAAAACTATTTCATATTTAAATTTCAAAACAGTTAAATGTTAAGGCCTGTGTTTGACTTTAATGAAATTGGAATAACAAGAAAATTTAATGTTCATTTTTGCACAACTTTTTTTTCCTATCATTTACTCAAATTAATTTTTCCTTAACTTGTTTAAATGACCCTTAAGAAAAAAAAGAAAGAAAAAAAAAGTATGATATATGTGTGACAAACTGTTCTTTTCTTCCCCTTTCCATTTTAAGACTTATAAAATCTATTATTCTATATTATATTCCTAATGAATAAGATTTTGCAGCTTCTCATAAGGAAAAAAAACTTTTTATATAATGCCAGTAAAATAATCTCACCATATTTTGATGCACTATTTTTAAAGCCTCTTGAGAAATATTGGTTATTTTATGTTTGATTTTTTTATCAATTAAAATATGGGATTTTGTATTTCTTCCAATCAAAATATGTAAAATATTTTCAATATTTAGAATAATTTTGCGCTAAATTTTCTTGTAGTTCACGCATATTCGAGAAGTTTTATCTAATGAAGAATTCTATCAAAATCGCTATTTTCATATTTTAAATAAACATTTCTTCCATTATTTTTCTTGTTTGAGAAAATAAGATATAAAGATAACACAAAAGAACTTCACAAAACTAGATAATTTTATTGTTAAAATGGAAGAATATTTAAAAAAATATATTGAAAGAATTGTAGAAATGTACTTTAGTTCTATCAGAAACTCATTTTTTAAAAATATTTTTTGATTGCTAAATGACTTCCATACCGATAATTTTGCGAAAATAATACAGATCTGTGTATTCATTTATAATTAAATTAAAAAGTTGAAGCGGGGATAATCTATTGCATAATAATTGAACTTTCAGGAATAATTTGCTTGATCTGAGATAATTATTCTGCCTTCCATTTTTAATGTTTACCATAATTGCTTTCACAATTTTAAATTTCCTCATAAGTCTCTTTTTTTCTTAAAAATGTTTTAAAATAGCATAATTTATAAAACAAAAAAGTAAATATGTCGTTCAACTAATGTTTGGCATATAGGTAGAAATATAGTTGAATGCAAAATAAAATTACTAATATTATTTGTATTTTGAAATCCACTTCGTAATGTAAAAATAAAACAATAAATTCTCTGACTAAATTATTTTTGTTGCGTGAAAAAAATTGCTTGTGGAGGAAATATAAATGGGATTTTCACACACAAAAAAAATTATTTGTCTTCAGCATAATTAAATAGCATCATTACACTTGCCATTAAGAATGAAAATATTTATTTAGTTATTATAATAAGCAAACTGATGAATTGAACAAAACAAAGACATTACGCTTTTTTGAAGGGAAAAAAAACCCTTTAAGTATGAGAGAAATTTTTTTTTAAACTTTTATTTTTAAGAAAAATGAATTCAATTATTGGAGGTAAAAAATAATTGAATACGTTAATGAAAAAACACTAAGATGTAGGGGGAGAAGGAAATATTTATTTAAAAAAAAAATGATTAGTTCATGAAGACATTCCTTCTCCCCCCCCCTCCCCCAAAAGAAGGAAAAATTCATTAAATGTAACGTAGAAATTAAATAAAGCAAAATATATGTATGTGATGACAATTTTCTTCAAAAAAAAAATTAGAAAACAAGTGTACAAAAATAATACAAATCCAATTTAGAAAAATAATTAAAATTATAAAATATATTTTTAATTCAAAGAAATATTGAGTAGAGACGGATAAATAATAAAATTTAACCTCAGTTAATAAATATAACGTTTGCGGTAATTGTTATTTGCACTATAATTGTCTATCTTTGTAGCACATTATCTATCAATCCCTGTGCACCGATCTTATGAAAGTAAAATGTACGCTTGTATGTGTATAATATCACCAAAAATATATTTACATACATGTGTTTTAACTGAATTTCATTATATCTCTCTCAGTGAAGTAAAAATTATTCCAACTCTATTTTTTCTCGTTTATTGTTCTTTAATAAATACAAATAAAATTTCGTATAATATTTAAAATTTCTCGTTCAAATTGAAATAACCGGAATCATAACTTTAGTGGTAGCAAAAAAATGTATTTAAATGTCTACCAGCGTGAACAAGGTTGTTACAAATGATTATCAGTTTGAAAAACATTTATGAGTACCTGGAATAAATAGAAATTAAGAGTCAATAATCAGCTTCTTCTACAGAACGAATGTAAAGTTCATTATGAGATGGGAAAAGTAGAAATTAATTTGAACTACTTATATTGCTTCACCTGGAGAGGTAACAGCTGTTGCGGTGTGTAAGTGGAAGTTGAAAGTTATATTAACTTCCCACTATCAAGCAACTAGAGGGCTATTGGCAACGGACCTCGTAATTTTGAGCCTCGGCAAGTGACAGGAATAACACATGAGCTGGCACACCATCTCCAAACTACCTCATCAATGGAATAACTTTGATCTCTCCGGATTTAGCGCAAATCAGCTCTGGGCAATTGACAGGACTTCAGGTCTCCAGGAATCGAACCCGCGTTACGTCAACCACGAGTTTGTGACCAAAACCACTAAGCTAAACCTTCATCGGGGAGGTGGATTGAGTGCCTCGGGTGAGACATACGTACATTTCATCATACGAGTTCGTTTTTGGGTACTAATTTCTTTCCTTTCAAGTTTCGCAAAGTTAGACATTTTTCTGAAAGTTGGTAGCTGGACACGGAAGTCTGTAGTTTATGGGGCGAGGGAGGGTATATGTAGTAGTGTTGAGTATTTCTGGTGGAATTTGATGATTTGGAATATTTTGAGTTAAATTTTTCAGCTGCTAGTTATTTTGAAAATATGATTCCCCCCCTTAAAATTCATCTTTCCTTCAGAGTATTATTTTGGTAAAATATGTTGTTGTGTGTGTATTTTTGGACGACAATATACCCTGCTTTTTCAGTATTTTTCATGCTAAAAGTTATTACTTTGTTTTTATTTTTAGATCACAAAAATATCAACTACTATGCTTCGATATACTTTTACTGATAGCTCGATTTTCATTGCTATAGCTCCTTTTTCTTAAATAATTTTATTTAGCTTTCTTTCTTTTAAAACTTGAGCTTCACGATACTCATATTTATCAAAGACAACATGCACTTATTTTTCTTGGCTGTTTATTTTCCTCCGGGAAGAGAAAATTGACCTGTCTGTGGAGCAAAATCACATATTTCCCTAGAGTCATAATTATTTTATAATGCGAATAGATGATACTAAATTTGGCGTAGTCCCATAATATTATTCAGAAAACGATTTTCGTTTTCGTTGATAGTAGAATTTCTTTAAAGGGACATACGAAAACTCTCTAAATATTCTTTGCGAAGTAGGCAACACAATTGCAAGGGAGACTTCCATAATAAATTCCATATATTCTAAAGGCTAATAAATTTGAATGCTGAAGTTAACTCTGTTATAATCTAGTTTAAAACAATTTATAGAGAATACTGAATCTATGCAACCAGGTTAATGTCAGCATAACTTTGCATTATTCAAATTTTATACTTATTCAACGTAGGCTTTTTTTAAAACTGTTTTTCTTTTCTTTTTTTTTTAGTAGGTATTTGCAGATTTGTATTGGGTATTAAAAGCAATAGTGTGTTTGCTAATATACAAACTCGCGCGGGTCATTTTATTGCTTTTTAGAATAATATAGTTAAAATACGTTTCAATGTACTAATTATTATTTTTTAGAAACCGTTTGGCATTTATAACATAATTATTACATATCCCTTAAAATAAATCATTTGCTATTTCTGTCTAACTGATCTAACAAATATTTTAATACATTTAGCACAAAATCGACGCATTCACTCATTCATTACGATATCTCAGGGACAATTAGGCCGAAAGACTTAAGATATGGCCGCCATGTTTCTTTTGCTGAATAAAGTCCACTAAGAAAAGGTTTTATAAAAATTTACCCATAGGAATTTGAGGAGGTTGCGAGGGATTTTGAAAGAAAAAAATCACGTTTTCTAACTAATCACCCTACATGCTTGAAATCAGGCAGATATGTTTCTTTTCTTGAGATGATATAAGTTGAGAACGGGCTTTTCAGAAATAAGCTCTGAAAAAAGAAATGCGGGCATTATAGTCAAAAATTTCCGTTTATGACCTATTGGACTTAAATATTTGAAATTCGACAGGCATGTTTCTTTTGTGGATAATAGATATACATTGAACGGGTTTTTGGACAATCGACACTACACATGTTACGTGTTTACGTTAAATATACTCCCGTTTTCAGAAATCAATTTCTATCACTCTTAAATAAAGAGAGGAGTGCTATAAGAATGATTTTCTATTTAATAGAAAAATTAATTCTGAGACCTAAATGATGAACAAAATATAATATGTAGTCATAAAAGACAATGAAACACCCAGATAAGTGGGTGGATAAAGGTAGTCTATTTAAAAAATAGCATTTACCAAAAGTGATAATATTACAATTAGACTTTTGTTTTACAGTCTGTAATAATGGTTTTCTGCAGTGACGTAACTATCAGTGGCCTATGCGGCATCGTGCACCGTGGCCCTCGGACCCTGATTACCAAGCAAGTCATACTTGTGATAATTCCTCCCACATTTAAGGTATAAATGTAAAAGGTTAAGAGCACAGCTATAATAATGGCAACTCAGTTGAAAGTAACTTCGAACTTGCATGGTATTCGCCAAAATTCTTTCCGTTGTTTATATAGTGTTTATAGCTTTACTTCTTGAAATGTAAATACTATTTTTAAATTTACATCCTTCTATAGACAAAAATATTTTTCAAGTTTCATGAAGAATTTTATCATACCTATTATTACATTTTAAAAACCTACACAGGAAGCAATTCGTTCCTCGATAATTTTTTTTTTCAAAAACAATATGATTCATAATAAACTAGTTCCTTGTTTCAATATTTCGCAATTGTTTTTTTTTTGTTTATGTATATTTTTGTGCAATTCCCTAGTGGACAATTTTGAGCTCTAAACTCGGGTGGGCGTGAGTTCAGTCCTCCCCAGTCTACAAATAACCAGAGATTCTCCAATAATGCTTCATACCGTAACATAATGTTTCTCCCATCTTTTAATGTCAGTAAGTACTGAAGCACATACGAATTGTAATGCTTAAGGTGATATGGTACCCTAAAAATCATCAACCTGTTGAAATTTTTTTTATTTACTTATTTGATACCCAGATTCTTTATAAATATGCCAAAAAAATTTCAAAGCTTAATCTGCCTTTATTTTACAAAGTTATGGAGCAATGTTTGATGCTGGACAGCAACTACCATGCCTACATTTCAGATTATCTGCTTGAAAAAGCCTGATAAAAAATGAATTACTTATTTTTCTACTGCGCATCAATGAGACTGACATTATAATGCAGTAACAAATCATTTCAAGAAAGAATTGTGCGAGTCATGCAAAAATTCCAGTTTGTGAATTATTTATTGGGAATATCAAATGGATTTTGTCAAGATTTAAAAGGCGTGCGTGCTTTTTATGATATTATTATGAATGAAATTAAAACTTCAAGGCGGATTCTCCCAAAGCACAAATACTAAATCTCATTTTGATAACTCAGATAATTAAAAATATAATTCGGAAGAATAGAAAAACTCTCCCATTTTTATATATTTGTTTTTGGTGATATATATATATATATATATATATATATATATATATATATATATTCCATGTGTGTGAAATTCTACACTTTCATTATTAAAATATTTTAAGATATATTTTTAAACAAATGCACATATACAGTTCTTAGATTTTTATATATTTTACTTATAAATGGTTATTTGATTTTGCTTTCTTTCGTGTGGAATATTTAACATGCAAAGGCTTTTAAAATCATGGAAATAAAAAAAATAAAGGCATAAACATTTTTTGCATTGTGCATTATCTCTGAGCATGGAATTAGCTCTGAAATATGTGTATTTATTTTTTTAATAATTATTATGATAAAGTTTTATGAAATATTGATATTTCACTCGTTTTATTCTATATATTTATTAGGGCAGTATACTGTTCAATTGCTCTACATTTGTGCAATTTTTTATGGTGAGCAGTTTTAAATAAGCTAATGTTGAATTTTTGCACTTATACTGTTATTCAAAACCCTAAAGCTTTTTTGATAATTAAAGTACGGGTTTGAAATTTTTTATACATGTTCTAAACTGTATATTTTATAATATATGTTAACTGTATAATTGTATATGTTACAATAAATATAACTGTATATTAGAGAGCTGTAACATGTTTAGTACTTTTTCTAAAAAATTTCAAAATCAAAACTAATGTTCTTTTGAGATTTTTTGGAGGTTTAACTATAAAAAAAATTAATAAAAAATTAAAAAGCAGCTGCAGAAAAAAACACATGCACAGTTTTATGTAGTATATTATAAGGTACTTGGAAAAAAATCTTTGAAAGAAAAGAGACATATTTAAAAGAGCCTTAGAATTTTAAAAAAAATGTTTTAAAAAGTTGAAAAAATTTAGATTTTAGAAACATTTTGCAACAAATTAAAAAATATTTGTAGGGAATTATTACTAAATATTAACCTTTATGAAATACAATTAAAACCAAATATCAACAATTAAAAATATAACAAATTGTGAAGATGGTACCATATCGCCTTAAATTGAAAAATTAAAATTATTAATTAAAAAAAAATTATTCTATACATTTCCTGCCACTTCTGTTACAGCTGAAAGATTATTTAGATTTTTATTTTTCTTACACCAGGACCTTTTTGGATACCTAACTACGCCACTGACTGTTTGATCAATATTTTGCTGTAGTATTACCTATATATAATATCATGCGGTTAGTAAAGTGTTCTTGAAATATTGCAAACTGTATAAAAATGTCTCTAGTATTAAAAGCTGTTTTTTAAAGAATATTAACTATTGAAAGAAAGAAAAATGTTTGCATCGAAATTATTGTACAACAAAGAATCAAAAGTAGTTTATCTGCAAAAAGATGGAAAAGGCTTAGGCATGCGTATAAATGACAACACACATACATTTTTATAAGATATATAGTGAAAATAAATGGGTATAGAAAAATACATCTTCTGATTTAAATGTTTAATGCATTACCACTAAATTTGGGATTTTTCTGTGATATTTTAATTTTAAGAAACATATGACCAGTCAACAAGTACTCATAATTTTAAATTAACAGTATTTGTGTGAACTTCATTTTCTTAAAAAAATATACACAGTTAAATGTTCTTAGCTTTTTTAAATTTGAGATACTTAAGTTGAGATATTTTAATTCAAGAAAAATCAAATTTTCCCTGATACTTGATATAATATTTACAATACGATGATTCTGAAGAATTGGAAGTTTACGGACAAGACAACTCCCTATTAATTTTATTTAATTACATTCTCAAGTATAATTGTCCTTATCGATATATTATGTCTTGTAGTTTTAAAAAGTTTCGAGAGGAAAAAAGAATGTTTTTCTCTTATTTACGAATTTTATTCTGTATAATAATTGTGAAATCGTATGTTAATAATCGTATGTCATTAAATACATGCGACTTGGAAATATGTTTAGTAATGAATCAGAAAAACGAAAATAGTGATTAAAGTTTATTAAATGTAATGCATATGCAATTTCTTCATAAAAAATAATAAGAACAAAAACTAATGATTCTTATGAATAAAATTTTTGTTTTCGCTAAATGAATATTTTTAATCAAATTAATCTAATTTGTTCACTTTTTCTGTGTCATTAGCAATTCTTCAAACATGAATTATTTTTACATTTAAAAGAAGGCTTTCGAACATTGAAACATTTTCAGTTCTCTTTTTGTTGAAACACTTTTACCGGTCTTCAGGAACTACGTCAATGAAAGGAAGAGGCCATAAGAAACTATCACAATATTATATGCTATTTCCTTTACACAACCACGCCTCTTTGCAGTGAGTTTGTTTTTCCTCTTTTATGTCCAAAGAAAAAGTTTCGAGATGTTGCGAAAACGAAATTGCCTTAGTCTTAAAATGGTATTTTCTGATATGCAGAATAAAAGTTTCGCATTGCAATGAAGAAAAAATAAACAATGTGGATGTTTTGTGGAAATTGTTTTAATGGAAAACTTTAAATGCAACTAAATGAAACTTAAAGCCAAATAAGAATAATGTTTTGGAAAAAAAGATGTAGACCACAATTGTAATTGATCATTCGTTTTACATCGATTTTCTGCTAAGTTACTCAGTTAAAAAAATTAGGTAGCTGGTTTAATTGGAATTTTCAGTGTCGTAACTCTGTTAGACCATTTTTTTCTAGTATTGTTATGTTAAAACTTGTTTGGGATTTAGATTTAAAATAAATTTATTTAACAATTACTTAAAATGGGAGCAGATGCGGGGACACAGAGTTACACCATTAGTAGGAAGTAGTAGGAACCTTAAGTTGGGAGAAGTAAACTTAGAATCGTATTGTAAAATAAAGTATACTTATATATCGTGCATCGAAAGTATACTTAAATCGTAATACTATTGGAAGTAGTAGGAACCTTAAGTTGGGGGAAGTATACTTAGAATCGTATTGTGTAAAATAAAGTATACTTATAAAGTATACTTATATATCGTGCATCGCGAAAGTATACTTAAATCGTAATACTATCGGAAGTAGTAGGAGCCTTAAGTTGGGGGAAGTATACTTAGAATCGTATTGTAAAATAAAGAATACTTATAAAGTATAATTATATATCGTGCATCGAAAGAATACTTAAATCGTAATACTATCACAGCCTTATAAAGTGTTAAATTAAATTATGCTTTTTAAATTTTTACTTCATCGTTGGAGATATATTAAGTGAAAATGAAAAATAGTTATACATATAATAGCTTTCTTTAGCTGTTTAAAGGATTTTTTAAAGTCATTTGTCCAGTCTTAAAAACCACACCCTCAGAAATTAGTATCTTAAAAATAATATTGATGAAAATTTCAATTATTTATTGAAATAAATAAATTAGTTGTAATATAGTTTCAATCTCTTAATTATTTCTTGAAGTATAATCTCGTAATTTATTTTATCTTTAAAAAAGTTCCCAATTTTTTTAAAAATTGCGTATATAGTACACAATGTATAAATAATATTAAATAATAATTTTTATAAACTCTGTAGTAAATTTGAAATCAAAATCTTGTAATTATATATAAATAATCATTTATTTATTTTAATTTTCTTTTTAAAGTTTCAAATAAGTTTAAAGTAAGAAATAACAAATTGATATTTCTGAAGCAAAACATAATATTAAAACTCGTAAAAAAAGTTACGTAAAAACATGATACTGATTTTTCACACTAAAAAATCTAGATGGATGGTTTTTGTAGTTAATAAATTCAATTAAAAATAGTTAATTTAGAACTAGGCTGAAAATTCGGAGATACTTAGAATATAGGGAATAAATAAAAATAAAACATTTTTTATATTATAGTTTCAGATATTTTTCCAAATATTCCATGTTATAATTATTTATGCTGTTATGTTTTAAAAGAAAAAAATCGTCTGGTGAAAAATTACGCCAAAGCAAAAAAGTTTTAATAAACTTCAATTATCTTAATTTGTATACACAAATACATTTTTTATTTTAAAAAATTTTTAAACCCAAAAAATAGAAGATTAACTTTTTTTCCCCGAAGAACAAAGTATGAGGAAATAAAATAAATATAAAGAGAACTTCGTGAAAGAAAAACGGAATAAATATATTTTTATTGTTTTTTATCTTGTCTTAAATCTTTTACCTATTTTATCTAACTTGTGCGTTTATATTTTACTTAGATTTTTCTATATAACTGTAAACTTTCTTGAAATTTTACTATGTTCAGTTCAATTTCATCTTTACGCTTAAGCCTCCACGAAAAACATGTATATTACTTTCTAGGAACTGGCATCGTGTTAGTTTAAGGGTTCGCATTTAAATGCTACCTCTGGAAGAAATGTGAAAGAACACGATTTATTTCAAAGCACGAACTTGAAATCAAATAAAAAGTAGTAGAGCTGTTCTGTAAATCACAGGAAAAGAATGCGACATTTTTTTTCAAATGTAGTCTTCTGTATTTCTTAAAGTTAAACGTATGTTAATATATATCAAATAACATGACCTTTAATTATTCGATTTTGTAAAATGTCTTGGTTGAAAAAAGAAATATTCATACTTTTTGCAAATGTGCAATTCGAAACGAAACAACTACATAAAATTGAGAAATTCAAGAAAGAAGGAAAAAAATTAGCATGCTTAAGGATAATTTATTTTTTAAAGTACCTGTATTTATATTGATATTTTTTTTAACTTTTAAAAAAAGCTTAAAATGTATACAAATATTTATAACTTCTTAACATTCATATATATCTTAGTTATTTTCCAGAAAATATGTATTTGCCCGAAATATAAAGTGCAATTAGAAATTAAGAATGTTTTCAGGAACTAAATGAACTATATTGTTATAAAAGCCGCCTATATCTGGTATAGAGATAATTAATGATGATTGCTGTGCCGTTCGGCATAGGTTCGATTTCCACAGAAGATATGGATGTTTGTAAATGTATAGAGCCTTCGCCTCATGTAGGTACTCTAAATAGCTGTCATGACCCTAAATAGCATGGCTAACCCTGACCACCTCTAGTCCCCCCCCCCTCAAAACCGGATTGGAACAGAGCCAAATCGTACTTCCTCTTGTATGATGCTCAAAGCTACGGCTATCGCCAGGCATACAACTAGTCCTTTTTCTTTGATAAATTTTATAGACCTTGATTTTACACCATCATATAGGTGGTATTAGTAACAACAATAATAATTTATTGGATTTTTAGAAAACTAATTATATTATTCTGAGTAATCTTTACATTTACATCTGCCAATTTTCAAAATTTTATAACTCTTTCTTTATGCTAGTTTTATAAACATTTCGTTGTGATTATTATGAATTTATTAAATTGATTTTAGCAATTCTATTTTACATATTTTTTTTTCTCTTTAAATTTTAAAAAAATAATCAAACCAGTCCTATATTATTCTAGAAGTCTTCCATAGAATAAGCAATATTACCTTAATTTAATTCTTGTCGTTTCGTACTATTGTTCTTTTTACTAAACATAGATGGATTTACGTTATTACATGTACATACCTGAACAACAGTTAAGCCCTAGCAAGCAACGAAATAGGATAAAAATATCCAAACCAGAAATAAAAAGCCTGATTTATCTGTGGTGTAAATAAAAAAACTTTACGTCAATGAACAAAACTATTTTATATAAGCGACAAACTACTTTTATCTCGGTTCCAATCTTTTTGGTTGTCTGAACATGAAAAGTAATTTTGGTTCAATGTATCACCGTAATACTGAAAAAATTGCATAATGATGATATGCATATTGCTACTGACTGTGTGTGTATGTGTGCATACGAGGTAACAAGTGAATAGCTGTCTTTTAATTGTGACACTGTATAATAATAATCTCTTAAAATAATCAAAATTTCTTAATTCTTATTAAATAACTTGACATTCTTACATTGACAGTCTTACATTCTGAAATAGTCAATGATTAACCCGGAAGAAGGCACACGCTCCATACTAACATTAGTGGTTACGCGGGGTGATTTTACGTTATTTTATTCTACGCGATAATAATCGTAATTATAGTGAATTGTTTAAAATAAAGTATAATTACTTACCTTTAAGGACTTTTCAATTTTTCTTCAATAATTGGAGAAAAAATCCAATTAAACTGAACGAATTTTTTTCAAAAAGGAATGACTTTAATAAAGGTCACAAATCACTGACAATTTTCGCTAGCAATACAGGAATGATACTTTCTGGCAAAACTGTTAAACTTTGGTCAAGTTATTGTAGCTGTATTGAAATTGGAGGATCAACAAATAGCATGAGAAACTTTTCTCTGCTTGTGTCTTTTTGACAGGTTCGCAGTGTGTCTTGTGTGTTCGCAGTGTAGTACACTTGTGGTTTCACATATGTTTTGATGGAGTTCTTTAGAAAGCATTTGAAAATCTACTTTTCGACTCAAACATTTCATGTCCATCGCCTTTCTCAAATTTACTTTCATTATCATAATTATATCCGTTATTTCATCCGGTTCTTCTCTTGCTTGATCAGTTTCTTTTTTCGAAGTATCATTTCCATCCAAAAGAGATCGCATGCCCTTTTATATATATATATTCTGTTAATGTACAATAAGCCATAATAATGAGATATACAACACAGAAACCAAAATCACCAAGTTGTCCACAGAAAAAAAACTGTAGCCTCTTCATAGAAAACGTTTTGAAAGTTTTGAATTCAAAGTTGTCACACGGGGAACTCAGGCACCCCATGTATCTTGAGATCGTTTGCCCCATTCCCAAAGTACAGGGAGATATGAGACAAATACATTTTAGTTACCATAAAGACTGTCAAATAGGAGAATACTGACAATGTCAGTGGTAAAAAATAATCAGTTTTCCCATAATTAAAGATTTCATGAGCCTGGGGTGACTTTGTGCCCCGTGCTTCCTCTCACGGGTTAAGAAATCGTTTTAGCAAAAGTTTCTTGAAAGTTTATTGTCCTTTCCCATACTGAAAACAGAAGTTGATTGGTTATTTTGGTTCTGCTGATGTATTGAAAGAGCTTAAAGTTTTAAAAGAGAACGTGTTTATCATTTTGTTCAGTTTCTTTTCCCAAATAAAGCGCAAAAGGAATTCAATACTAAAAAAATATTAGATCACACCAATAAATATACTGAAAACGTTAAAGTTAAATGCTTTTTTTTACTTAACACTATATTACATTTTTAACTACTACTAACTTACTACATTTTTAGATCCGTTGGTAGCCTAGTGGTTAGAGCATCGGACTCCAGACCGGAAGGCCTGGGTTCGATGCCACCGAGTGGTCTGTGGGTCCAAACGGTGTCGCCATCTATCGTGTTGAGTGAGACGCACCGATTTTGTAAACCTTGATCTGATGTTACTGTCGATCAGGTGGCATAAGTAAATACAACATTTTACTATTTTATCAAATCTATTCTAGATTTTTTTTAAAAATAATTTTTTAAAGATTTTCCGCGTGTTCATATTCCATATTGTTCAGAATTTTGCGCAGTTTCGAGTACAATCTTGCAAAATTATCCATATCTCAAATAGGTTTACACAAATATATGTGCTCATTATATTAAGAACCTTGACAATTGAATAAAAAATTATGGCATCTATGTTCAAAGTTTCAATAATTGGACAGAAAAATTATTTTAATTAAAGCCTAAGTCAAATTTCATCATAAAATAAATTAAATTTTAAATAAATATTCAAACAAAGATGAAAAATTCATAAAGTAATCAAAGCACTCGTGACATTGGAAAAAGCTCTCTTAGAAGTCTTTTAAATATGGTAAACTAAACTTGAGAACGACACCACGCACTATTCATCGTAATAAGAAATTTTATTTTTGTTCAACATTGAATGTTTTCTTTGTATAAAATGACCATATTTTAAAATTCACGTATAAAATATGACTTAAAAAGCGTATATATTTAAAAATCTCTCATCAATCTTCTAACACAAACGTGATTTAAATTAAATATATCAGCGGTAACTCATTTAAGGAGTTTTAGTTCAAAAACTCTAGTGTATTAAATTTAAACAAGTCTACTACCTCACGTATATGTTTCATATCTCCTTACACCACATAGAATGTATAAGTGAGCTTTCTGAATTAAAATTTCGATCACGTAAAATACATTGAGAGTATCATCTAAAAACTTACTAAAGTAATCCTTGGAAAATCTGAATAATATTTTGAAAGTTTTATGAGAAAAGCAAATAAATTTTTTCTATATCGAGGGAAATTTAAATTTTTATTACAGGAGAGAATTGAGTACTCTAAATTTTAAGATATGTCTGTGTAGTCATTATGTTCTAGATATCCGTTTTATAAACCACACATGGAGCGTGAAATGGCAAACATATTTTTTCTTAATTCTTCTAAGTAAAGGTCTAAGAACATTTCCAAACATTTGTTAATAAAAACTACAACAAAAGTCTATTACATCACCATTACATTCCCGAAATTGAAATGGAAAGTAGATAAGAATACTAACCCTTTAACGTATCAGTTATTTTGATGATTTAGGTAGATAAATTGCCAATTTTTTTTGTTACAGAAATAAAATGTGTGTGTGTGAAAGTACAAAATAAAAACCCATTCAGTAGTTAAATTGACATTATGATTACATGCACAAATATTGTTAAGATTTTGCAGGACTGCATATTCATTTGAGTTGGCTTCCTCACAGATTGTCAGAAATAAAATTATTTTCCGAATAAAAATAAGTGTATAAATTACAGCCTATTTGTAGATCAGTAGATGAGTTTAAGGTGCCATAACTGGAAACACTCTTCCGAGCACAAATCAACTCGATAATTATTACACCAGAATCTTGTTTGCGCCCTTGCATCTTTTTTTCCCATTTCCATCCTTTTTTTGAACGACAAAATTTGTACTGTTTGCTGGTTCCAGTTTTGCAGGATTAGAAGGAATATGGGATAAAAAAATTGTCATTCACTAAGACGGGAGGGGTCCTCTACTATAAATGGTCTGATAGGATTCTTTTGCCCAAAAAATTCATCATTGTATTTATCTTTAAGCTCTTCTTCAACCTGAATTCGAAATTCTAAAAAATGTGATAAGATTCCCAACAACATTTTTACAGAGAAAAATTTGTTCCAGTGTACCTAAACATATATTTTTGTAATTGTCGGAGGAAAGGATATTTCCTGATCACAGCAATCTGAATCTTCTATAATTAGATTTTAGTCAAAAACAGTCTTTAGCTTGAATATATCTTTAATTTTAATTTTTTGAGAATGATCACGGATATCTCTTGAATACTACTAATCAAAAACCATCTATTGTGAATTGACTTCAAATTTACTTTTCCAAATATACATTAGGGTTTGAAAAACAGTTGAAGCCTAAATAAACTGGGCATACATGCTTTCGGTTAAAACAATAAGACGTACTCAAAAAAATAATACCTCGTATTATACACGGGTGTGACATTTTTGAGCAAGTGCCGTCCACGATATAATCTCGGGCATGGCATTTTGGAACTCTAGTACCGTTCCCGAGATAATCTCGGGCATGGCATTTTGGAACTCTAGTACCGTTCCCGAGATAATCTCGGGCATGGCATTTTGGAACTCTAGTACCGTTCCCGAGATAATCTCGGGCAGGACAGTTAAAAGCTTAAAACTCAATTCAAATAAAGATTTAAAGTATGAACATATGATACTTAAAACGGGAAATAGGAAAATTTAAATTATATATGACCAAGATTCGTAAAAGTGCTAAATTTCTTCAAAAATTTTAAAAGACGCCTAATGATATAAAACTGAATTAAATATTTAATAAAGCAGAAGGACTTTGTAAAATAATTACAAACGCAATTAATCCTCAGCAAATTTCCTTACCTAAAAAAATTACACTACTTGAAGAAAAAACTAGAAATCAGTACGTGTTCTCTAAATGATTAATTAATCGGGCAAGAGTGATCGATTAATTTCCGCAACTCTTAAATTATCAATTTTAATCTTTTTTAAGCCATATTAAATTTTTTTTTCAATTTTAAGAAAATTAACTAGTTTGTAAAGGCGTTTCTAGGTCTTAGGACCATTAAAAAAAGACATATAAGTATGTATTTTAATGTATTGTAATTAGTGTAAATTTTCATTATCCATGAATAAATTTAAATTAGCTGTTAATATGTATTAACGTAGACACTCCACATCAAGTTTAGTTTAAGTTTTATTTATTTTAAAACTTTTTGCAAAGTAGATTTAGTGAGCCATATATAATAACTTTTCACGTTATAAAACTCAAATTACTTGCTTAAAGTCTAGTAAAAAACTTTCACATTTTTATTAGTGTTTTAAATTTCTGGCCTATGCGCATTATTTAAGCCTAAATAACACGCTCTTCTACTCAAAATTGACTTCTTAGCATCATTAATTTTGAGAAACGATAAAACATGAGCAAGATAAATGGCTCTAGTATAAACCCTCACCCAATTTAAAATGCTTTTTATACTGCTTTATTTTTTAAATAATCGAAGTATTTTTCCACCTTTTCTTATTCTTAAAAAAATTAATTAAATCTTTCGTTCAAAGGGATATCGACATTGATAAAAATAATCCGTTGGAAGGATTACTGATTTTTTTATTAAGAATATTTCGTTTTATTTAATACTAGGCTCCTTCAATCCTAATCAGTAGATTTTCTTTCCAATTAAATCCCAAGGAATTAACTTTTTATCAATAAATTATTAAAGCTTCAAAGGAATATCTCGACATAGTATAAAAAATTAAACTCTCAAAAGGAATATCGACATAGTAAAAAAAATTAAACTCTCAAAGGAATATCGATTTTTTAATAAGTATGTTTTGGTTTCTAATATATATGTTCTAAAATCCTTCAATCAGTTAAACCATAAGAATGGTAATTAGTACATTTCGTAAAAATGTAATGCTAATCAATTGAGTTTTAATTGATAAAATATTAATGTTGTTTTAAGTGGAGAAAACACTCGTATTATATTGTGAGACTAGTTTGATGTATAAATCACAACGTTAGAAATAATTCATAACTTATGTGTTTGTACCTTTAAAAATAAACTTTCTTTAAGAGGATTTTTTTTTTAAAAATCTCAATGACAAAAGAAAATTTGCATATCTTGAGGACCATGTATCTACTTTTGAAGTCAGTCTTTGGAAAATGCTGGAGTTATGTCTTCACATCTTTTTGTAAAAGTATTCCAAGGAGGTATTTGCAGTAATATTTTTATCCGACAAATAAAACAAAATCAGTGGGAACAAAATTCTATCAGTTAAATAAATTTGCACTCTAAGGAATGCATTGAATGCACACACAATATAACATTTAAAGCTTAGCTCTTACAGGATGAACAATCAATACCTCAACTCTGTTAAATGAAGGACGTCGTATAATCTCAATAAATGAATTACATTTGTCTTCATTTCGTTCTGAAAACCATTTGGTTGATCAAACCACATAAATATCAATAACTTGCCCAATCATCTTCATTTCAAAAGAAGTTGTACAGATTTCTTTCCTCTTGTATTATCTAAACCACAAATACATCCACTGACCAGCAGGTAAACAGCACCTTACATTATGGGCATGGGTTGACAATATTTGACAATATGAATCCTTGGCAAGATACAAGGGATAAATTACCATAGCCAAAATTACATCCTGAGAACTATTTTCCTTTAAAAGTTAACGATGTTCTAAATGTTAAGAAGGACAAGTGTTAAGACAAATTGGATCTTTTTCCTGGATGTGATCTAAAATCAAGGATTGGTTTATGATCTACAGCTTCATGACGGAAAAGAAAATAGACACTCTCTCTGACGCACTTTTAGAAACCCATTTTGTATGAATAACACTTTAGTGGTCAAAATGGAAGAAGTGTAATATTGAGATTTGGTTTCCTGGAAACAATTTTTCTTTCACATTAAGAGTTTATTATCTTTCATCTTATGACTGATATTCTACTCATTTGATTCTGAAATATATTGATAGCATTGGGTTTCTTGCATGTGCAAGAGATTCAACGATAAATGATTCTCTGCACGGCATCATTAATTTTTTGAAGCATTAGACTGCGGAATTGTTCTTCTTGAGGCATAGTGTCCGAGGAAAATTGCGTGTGAGTTTTATTTTTCGTAGTTATATAGTCAAGATTAAATAACTTGATTTGTGCTTGATTTAAAATATAGCATCCATCTTGGACAGTCAATCTATGCAGATTATGTGCCATTATTTGAACAATTGTTTGATCAACTTCTATATTATCATTAGTACAAGCAGTGGTGTACACAAGCAGGGCCATTTTTAACATCTCCGGCGTCCTAGGCACTTCAAATTGTTACGCTCCCCCACACACTACTTCCAGACACCCTCCTTCAGTTGTAACCGTACCATTTTTGATTCGGAAGGATTTTTTCTTAACTGTCTTACATTTTTTCCGTTTATATTCTTTCTTGATTTTTAGAAAGTCTTTTCATCATCCACCGCCTAAAAATTTGCCACGCCCCTGGCCTGGCCACGGTAGCCGTCAGGAAAGCACAGTCCATGGTTTGACCATTTTTGTTCATTTGTTCGCTTATAGCATCCCGGATCACCCATCCACTTTTTTGTAAATAAGTACAATAAAAAATTAAATCTTTTTCATTACAGTATAGAGAATTATTGTTATATATTATTAAATTATTTTTATTATTGTAATTATTATTATTTTTAATTATTTTTATTAATTAAATTATTATATAATATATTATATTATTATTGTTATATATTATTATATATTATTGATATACATTATTTTTATATATTACTATTATTATTGTTATATAATATTATTGTTACAGTATAGGTGTCATTGTATACATTATTGTTTGTGTGTGAACTGTTTGTAAATTAACTCATTAACTATCATTTTTTTCATTACTTATCTGGCTTTTACTATCTTTTACTTTTATACAAACGTATTCTTTGTTGAATCACTGCATTGTACATTTATAACAAATAATTCCTTTGAGCTTTGATCACTGGAAATTCATTAATGACATTACTGTAATCTATTTATATTGTAATATCATTATGAGTGCATAGCAACATCAAACTTTTAAGCTGTTCTTTTCCCTTATTAGATCTCATTTTAGTCTTTATTCTCTTAAGGACATAATGATTTTGCCATGACTCACCTTCACTGTAATTTTAAATTTCTATTTTTTCACTCGGCATTTTTTTTTTTTTTTTTTTGCCCTAGGCACGTGTCAAGCATGCTGCAGAATGGAGAACTGGTGCTCCCATCCCATAGACTAACAAATTTTTAATTTCTACCATAATTATCCCTCAGCCTTTCGTTCATGTGTTTTTCAAAATGTAAATTCCCCCTGCATATAAGAGAATGTATACGTCTCTGTGTAAGTGAAATAAGTTATATGATAAATTTGTGAAAAAAATCATTTAGGAAACGCGTTTGGAACCATTCGTGAAATGTATTCGCAATAAGCTTCCATTTCAAACGAAAGGATCAATAGTGAACCAACAACGGCATCAGCAACCATTTATACATTTGAAGTCACGTCTCGGGCGTCATCTAGTGTAAACCATCGGGTAGTACGGAAAATCGTCCGAAATATGAAAGAAGTGTCTTCAGTAATTGTGCAGACAAATTGTAGCAGATCTTAATCAAGAGTCA
>BMAO01039644.1:0-20796 GCA_019973975.1 Trichonephila clavata
GTCAAATCTGTTGAGAGCTCAAAAGTCCTCCCGTTGGTGTGGTGTGGTGTGGTAGTTAGGAGAGAGGATGCCAGCTCTGGCGTCGTCCTCGTCACTTGACCATGGTTCAAAATTACGAGATTCGTCTCCAAAAGCCCTCGTCTGAACAGTGCGACGTTAATATTCACTCACGCAGAACAGAGGAAAGTAAAGCCACATACTACTTACAGGTATGTGTATGAGTTTTCCTAAGTAAACTTTAGAGAGATTACCCAGGTTCGATTTAACACGGGATAGACCAGGAAACGATACAAAAAATAAGCATCAACATGAAAATGATACAATATTATAATTATTTTTAAAAAACACCCCTGCAAAAGTGGGAGTGGGACAAAATTACATAAATCTATTTATTACAGATGCGAGTTGTGGCGAAATACTCGAAGAGGAAAATAGCTTATTATGAATAATACTGTTATTAAAAAAATTACCAAGAAGAAATGGCTTCCTGTGTAAGTTTAAGACGCATTTTTCATGGAACCTGAAGCTTATTTTCAAGTAACACTTGGAAAAATGAAAAAAATTGAAAAATAACATAAATTTTCAATAATTAATTCGCAACTTCATATACACAAAGAAAAGGAAAGAGAGGCCCCTGACCACTCCCAAGGCGTTCTCTCTCAAAATTGGGGTGGAAGCGAGCCAAATCGTACTGTCACCTGCATGGTACTCAAAGCTACGGCTAACGACAGGCGTACAGTCTAGCCCGATACCATGATGAATATCGTTGGCCTCGATCTGACTACGTCAGACAGGTGGCATTAGTAACAATAACAAGGAAAGGAAGGATTTTCTCTCTGAATTGTTTAAATTTGTTTTTAATATTAAGAAATACTTAAATAGAAGATAAATTTAAAATTTTAGGTTTTTTTCAGAATACACAAGCATTCTTCCGTTTTCAATTTTATAAAAGAATGTAGAACTATAATGTACATCCTTCAAAAGTTATCTAGTGAAAAAGGAAGAAAGCCAATCAGTTTTTATTCTTTTTGTGTTCATACTTTTTGCTATTGAAAAAAATTGAATAATTCCATAACAAAATTTTCTTTGATGCTTTAAAGTTTGTACTTAACAGAAAAAAAAGTGAAAAATAAAGCTTCATATGCATTTTCAAAAATTAGCTTCAAAAATTTCCTCTCATTTTGTTACAAGTAATCGTGAATGGCAATACAATCAACATCATATGTACCAAATATCCACATGCACACAGAAATTTGTAAAATCAAGAAGCTCCAAACAGTGTTATGCATGACAAATATTTATATCTTATTTTCGAAACATGTAATTAAAAGATTTTAAAAGTAGAAATTTTATGTTTTATTTAGAAATTAAAGATGCAAAATCTTACATAAAAGTTCTTAAAAATCAATGCTGAATCACGCATAAAATACTTTGCAATAGTAAAATTCAAACATTTTAATTAATAAAACTGAACCGTAAAAAATATGTTATACAAAATTTATAAACATATTTCTGTTAAATTATGTCTAGCAAAAAGTTTAAGTGAACATTTCGTATATAAATATAGATGCGATTTTTTTAAGATGAGCACAAACAAATTTTTTCCCCTTACAATACATACGAAAACTTAGGACTTCTCAGATTTTATAAATTTGGTTGTAATGGGCTTACAAAGGAAGGGCGGTCATCTATAAAGTTTTTTAAGTACCACCAATTGTCTCACGGAAAATATTAGGGACCCTCTATAAAGTCTGGTTTCAAGCCCCAAGCCGGATCTTACAAAGGATTACTTATTCGACATCAGTCAGTCTATATGGGGCCCCTTGAATCCTGGGCCTCCCTGCGATGCGGAGGTATACTTTAAGCCACTGAGTACTAGTAACATTTTTTTTAAAAAATGTATAAAATATATTTTGACGGATTTAAGTATTAAATAAATGGAATTAACTGATTAAATTTGATGTTTTGTGAAAAGTAGTGAAAAATAAATTAGCAGCTCGTATCAATAGGATGACGTTTACTGTAACGAACAATAATTAAAAAAATTGAAGTTAATTTATTATTTTCAAGTCAAAATGTTAACATTCGTCAAAAACGTTTATATTCTGGATTATCTGTGCATGTTTTCACTAAATATTTCAACGTAGATGACAATATCATATTGAATGCATACATTTATTCCTAATAATGTAAATGAAAATGACTTTCGTATTATATGCTGCATAAATTTGTAAGCCAGAAAATTTTAGTTTATTACAGTAAAGTATTTATACTATTTAAGGGATTTTCTCAAAATTTTCTTTCTTGAATTACTGATTTCAATACACATAACATATTCATTAAAGGTAATATTAGTACTATAAATAAATGGTTTGGAATCACAAACAACTGAAAATTTTAATTTGGATAGGCGACGCAGTACCTCGTATTTCTGAAATGCTAGTGACAAATATGTGACACGTATCTCGTTTTTCCCATCCGTATTACGCCGTCTAAGGATTGCAAGGATCAATTTCGTTTAATATGAAGCACACTACGATATTCAAAACAAAGGCTTGTGAATGAAATCAAGATTCGAAACCATAGCGCATTTGGAAAGCCCATTTTTTTTTAGCCTGACCATAACCCAAATATAAATTCTAATGCAAGCAAATGAATATAAAAATTGCAATTAACTTTCTAAACCTGATGAATTTTATTGAAACAGGTATGAAATGAAATAACTGGGGAGTTTGTGAAATTCGTATATAGGATGAAATCATTTTAATACAATTGATGGTGCTTTCCAATCGAAAAAAAAAAACCTTTTTATAATACTGAATTATCTGATGCCTTAAATTCATTTCATTTTAATTTTTTAAAAAAACTTTTTTTTATATATTAGATAATTACATTTAATGACAGATTTCAGTAATATCCTGAAATAATTTTTTTAAATAACACTGAGACTTCGACATTTATATAAGTGGCGTTCGAGATCTGATTCCAATACAAAGACAGAGACGGATTAAGTTAGTTGGAGGACCCTGGCGGTAAAAGGTTTGAGGCCCATGAATTCAAGAGTAATAAACTAAAACAGTGAAAAGGTTCGTTAAACTTAAAATCTCGTAATAAAATGTATAGCTATAGAAAAACTCAATTGCTCAAGATAAACCTTAACTTTAAAAAAATTGTAAATTAAAACTTGGAATTTCGGATAATATGTCAACTGGCTACATGTGATGACCGTCGTCCTTAAATAGGCCTAGTCGATTTGAGCAATTGTAAGTCATACACATTTATTTCTTTGGGGTTTGTACGAGTATTTGACAACGTATTCTACGCACTGTTTACTTTTATGCGTCATAGTTGGGGCCTACATTTGTGCAGAGGCTCAGGGTCTACTTTTGCGAAAGGGCCCAGGGCCCCAAGAAATCTAAAGACATCCTTGCTTACTGTACAAAATATAAAGATGTATAAATGTGCTGTGTGTGAAGCTTTCTGTGCGTATAAATTGTTCAAATCTTGTGGTAACAATTGCTCAAGTTTAGGGCCCCTGGCGGCCATCCAGCCGCTTAATCCACCTCTGCACAAAGGCCTTAATTTATCAGACTCTAACTAGGTCTGGGCCTATAATATTTGTATCTCGTGAAGAAAGATTACCAAAGAAATTCAAAATTGAAAGATTTGCTAGATTTCTAAGCAAAACGATGTTTGATATCAGTGGCGTAATGTACGCTCCCGCAACGTGTGTGTGTGGGGGTGGGGCGAAACCCGGTGTGTTATGTTTTTGCAATTCTTTGTAAGGTATGTCTTGGGGCCCATAAAATGATCTTGCATGGAGGCCCTAATATTCTACGTAACGCCATTATTAACTAGTAAATTATTTTCATCAGATTATTTTCCAAAAACTCAATAAATGTTTTGTTTTTCAAAAAATTTAAAATTTTGCAATAAATTTCATTAAGTTCTTATGAATGTTTTTGTTTCATTGATTTTATTAGATACATGAATATTTAGATCTATATAAATAAAATGTACTCAAACTTAATTTTGGTGAAATATGTTTGTTTTTTTACTATATCCTTCAACACGAAAAAATATTTCATTTCCAAAATAATCAGTTTCGTGTTAAACAATTTTCACCGTATTCGGAAATATACGTATTTTTGTTTTAAAAAAAAGATTAAAAACCAAAAATATTAACAGCTAAACTAGTTTCATGAAAAATTTTATATTATTGTATATGTTTGATTTTCCTGTGCAATTGTCTGTACTTCATAATATTTAGTATTTTGGAAAGCTAACCCTTCTAGCAAAGTAGACATGTTTTTAGAACTTATAAATAATATTGCGCGTATCTCATTACTTGGTACCATCCGAAACATTTTTCAAATGATATACTACTTGCTAGTATTTCAAAATTACAACATACGTTAAATAATTAATTACATATTAATAATAAAAGTTTTTCTTATGATTATAAAAATATATTAATGTATTATGAAATGCAATTTTGCTGTTCTTTTACCACTTGTAAAAATTATCTAACTGTACTTAACAATTGTCAGTATTCTTACACATGGAATTTTATTGCAAAACCTTATAAAAATATCTCTGTTATTCAATTTTATGAGAACGCGTGAAAAAACAAGAAAAATACTTTTTGAACTTTACACGTAGAAATTTCCTTACTAAAAATTCCTACGTATTTCTTTATAATTGCATAGTTAATTTCGGCTTATATTTGATTCAAATTATTTTATGATATATCTATTTTTAATGTGAGTATTTACATTCTTATAAAAACTTTGCTTCGTTTATATATCTGACTTTCCCCCAGTGTAGGAAAATTTTTATCTTAATCATTTCAACTGCTTTGCAGGTAAATCAATTGACGAAGAAAATATTGCTGATCTCAATATAAATATAGATCTATGTCATTCGACCTAGATGATGATTTAAGAAAAATGACGAGCTAATCTTTCAAAATAGCTTTGATTTTACTCGCAAATTTTTTCTCAACGCTCTGCATTGTGTCAATGGAACAAAAATACATCTTCAAATTGCTTCCTTGGAAGACCACACCTCTAAGCGGATACTATTGATCCACTTTGACCAGATGTCTGCAATAAATGTCAAAAGTAAATTAGCCCCTTTTCAGAGGAAAAGGCAGTCAGACTCTCTGTCTCCGCTTTTTATCTCTAGAATCTTGCGCACCCTTAAATCAGGGATCGGTAGAACATAAATGCTTATTTCACAGCCAAATCTTGAAAATCGGCTTACTTTAAGGTTTTGGTGATTTAACATCTCTAACAGAATTACCAGCCATTGTAACTCATTTGGAATTGTCCAATTAATATTATACGCATGCTGCTGCAATGACATAAAATCCTTTAGCTAAAAAAAATGGTTTTTTTTTCTTCTTCTTTTTGAATATAGAAACAATTATGAAGATTATAAATCTTAAGCTTTGGGTACATAGTGATCTCAATAAGGAAATTTTTCAAAAAAATTTGTTACTCCACCCTTTATACTGCACAAACCATTGTCTTTTTCAAATGGTTTTGGATCATATCTACTGTATTAAAAAGTGTTGAGTAACTAATATTCCTGACAGTCTTAGAAAAAGTAGAGTGCTTTTAAAACTAAATAAAATTGTTGCATTTCCCATCACATAAATATTTTTTTCCAATTAATTACATTACCCAATCTCTAATGCTGTAGAAAGTCTTTCACAACTGTTATACACTTAAAATGCATGTCACCACAGCAAGAAATCCCATCTAGCACTGTTTGAGATCAAAAAGTCATTTAAGACTTTCTAAGATGCAAGAATATTTACTTCATATATTTGGTTGATATACAGAACACATAAAAAGCAACCTGAAAAATTACAACTATTTAAAGTATTTATGAAACAAATGTAGTATATAAAAAAATGGTTTATTACTGGACAAAAAAATAGCAAATTTATTAATATATCTATCCAATAAAAAAGACAATCATATTATATCATTACTTGCACCGTCATTTTCCACATTGCCCATGAAATATGGTGTTATGGATGCAAAACCTCTGTTTCTAAATAGGTAAGGTAAATTTCTCAAGGTCTATTCCTTATAACTAATAACAAAAATAATATCGCAAAGATGAATAATTTATTATTAAGAATTATTTATAAGTGTTAAAACATATTACTTTGGTATACACTTTTGCTTGTATAGATAGCAAGCATTAATATCCCTGATCCAATATATTTATTAATATTAGTGAGTGAGTTAGTGAATATTAACGTCCCACTGTTCAGCTACACGAGGGTTTTTGGGGACAGTCCGCGTAATTTTGAACCATGGTCAAGTGACGCGGACGACACCTGAGCTGGCACCCCTCTCCTAACTAACTCACCACACCAACGGGAGGACGTTTGAGCTCTCGACAGATTTTACGCGCATCGCTCCCCTACACGGCGGGTCATGAGTGGTACTAGGATCGAACTCATGACATGCTAGCCACGATCCGATGCCTAGACCACTTGGCTACCGCGGCCACTATTTAATATTAGACACTTACCTGCAATAGAAGTGTACAGGTATTTTCTAAATTCGTTTGTTCCAAAAGTATGAATCAATTTTCTTTACCAAAAATTTTATTAATAAAGTATGATATAAAGGCACCGTAATACATTTTATTAGACTGCATCAGATGAATAATATACGAAACATGTAAATCTTATTCTTCATAAAATAAAATATACTGTTTTTTTTTGGAAAAAGCTCTATATTACCTTAGAAAATATTATAAAAACTACGGATGAAAAAAAAAAACTCCTCACATATGAGCATTTGAAAATATTACATATCGAAATGTTTATGTGCTATTCATCCATAAGTAGCAAATTTGTTTCTCTTGTGTAATTTTATTATAATAAATCGCAACCTATGCAACAATACTCAATTATCTCTAAAAAGATTCTTTGTACTTTCTCTGAAACATACAGCTTATTTCTTTTGAAATTATGAATAATTTTCTACCATCTGTCTTAAATTTTTCTTTTGATATATTCGGAAATATACCTGTTTTTAGAAACTTATCTAAAAAAGAAAACCTCATTAAAAACAAAAATATTAAGAGCTAAGGTATGTGTGAGCTATTTTCATGAAAATTTTTATATCATTGTATATGTTTGAATTCCCCCCCCCCTGTGTCTGTACTTTATAATTTTTAGCATTTTTGATAGTTATCCCTTCGAACAAAATAGTTATGTCTTTTCAGAACTTCGAAATAGTATTGTGCATATCTCATTACTAGGTTCCATTTGAAATATTTAGTAGTTCCATTTTTCGAATAATTTAATACTTGCTAGTGTTTCAAATCTCGAACATTAACAATACGTTAAATAACTAATTGCACTTTTATTAAAAAAGTTTTCCGGGCAATTATAAGTAAAAAAATAGTGATATATTTTCAAATAAATTTACTCAACATTTATCTTAAGTAAAAATGTTTTCATTGCAATAATGTTACACATTAATTTTATAGCAAAGATTCAAGCACATTTTTTTTCCTTCGTTATTCAATTTTATGCGAACGCGAGGAAAATATGAAGAAATACTTTTCAAATTATACTATGTAGATTTTATACAGAACTTTTTTGATTGAATTCCTTTGCATTTCTTTGTAATTGCAAGCTTATTTCGAATAATATTTGATTCAAATTATTTTATGATAGATCTGATTTTAAATGTGATATCAATATATTTAAAATCTTTATAATGTGTAAGAAATTTTTTATCTTCAATCATTGTGGTGAATAATTAAATGACGAAGCAAATACTGATGTCTTCAGTACAAATATAAATCTGTGTTTAACAACTAACACATATAGAATGACAGAAGTGTTTATGGAAGGTTTCGCGGCACAGTCATTCAAGATCGCCTTGATTGATTGACGCTGATCATCATTGGGAAACTGGAACGCGGAGCGTTCCTCCGTCCCATACTGGTTGTATTGTGCTCTTATAGTTGTTAGGCCTTAATGGAATTTGAGTCCTGGAAAATTGTGATAGATGTAGAAGGTAGTTGTGGTTAAGCTGGGTGATAGATGGAACTGGGTAAGATTAATTGGTTCTTGCTAACGGACGAGGAGCTCGTCTGTTATTGCTGAAAGGGGATTAGTGAGATAGCACTCTATACGCTGTCCTGGCGTCGGAGAGATAATTAAAAAATTAAAAATAAGCATGAAAAGAAGTTGGTTGCCTGTGTGGTTCATTGAGAAATTAAAGTAAATGAGCAGGGAGATACGTGTGATAATGCGAAAAATTTTGATAGGAGGGGATCATTCGCCAAAAAGGAATGATCCTCTAAACTAATTTAAGGGGGATTGTAGGAGTCCAGTAAAATTCTTCTGGGTCTCTTACTATTGATATTAGGATTGTAGTTTTCTAGGTTTAAGATATTAGTATTATTGATGTTAGGTAAATTGTCGAAAAACTTTATGGCTAGATTTTGTATGTGAACTTTAAATATAGGAATTTTGAGAGAGAACTTTATAAATTTCTTTATTTTTGGTGTATCTACAAATTTTGGTAATGGTTCTAATGAGAGAGTTTTGGGCTGAATTTAAAAGGTTGATGTTAGAATCTGCTGCGTATCCCCACACAGGACAACCATAAGTTAAAATGGGCCGCAAAACGGCAGTGTAGAGAAGTACTTTGTTCCTTAGGTTCAAATGAGAATTCCGGCAAATTAAGGGGTAAATTGAGCGTACTGCGTTCCGGAATTTATCACGCGCATGTGTGATGTGTTGTTTCCATGTCAGATTTTTCTCTAGGATTAGTCCTAGGTATTTCGTACTCTGAGACCAGTGTAGTGGTGTGGTATACAGGGTAGGAGGTGTGCAAGGCTTCCTCCTCCTAGTGAAGAGTACTGCTATTGTTTTGTCTATGTTAATTTTAATTTTACAGGTGTTAAAGTAGTTCTCGAGTAGGTGTAGATGTGCGTTAAGAGCTTTTGTAATAGTGTCATGATTTTTAAAGGTAGCAGATATGGCAGTGTCATCCGCATAAATATTAGTGATGGTTAGTTTGTGAGTAGGGATGTCGTTTATATATATATTGAATAATAATGGGCCAAGTAGGCTTCCTTGTGGAACACCGTACTTGATAAAAATAGTAGAGGAAAGAGTATTATTGACTTTAACATTAAAGGATCTATTTACAAGGTACGAATTAATTAGATGTATTAAAGCAGGTGGGAAATTGTTAGTTATCAGTTTATAAATGAGACCGCTGACCCAGACCCTGTCAAAGGCCTTCTGAATGTCCAGAAAGACAGCCCCAGTGGACCTGCCTCTCTGAAATCCAGAAGAGATCTTTTCAGTCAATCTGAGTAGCGGGTGATAAGTGGAGAGATGCCTGGTGAAACCATATTGATTTGGATTAATAAAATTGTTATTGTTAGTGAATGTATTTAATCTATTGAGAATTATATGCTCGGTAATTTTACTTAAGATACTTAATAGGGAGATGGGACGATAACTTTCTGGGGAGTGACTTTTTTTATTTGGTTTTAAGATTGGAAATACTATTGCACTTTTCCAGTTGTTAGGAAAGTGTCTAAGAAAAAGAATCTTGTTAATTAAAAAGGTAAATAATAGAATAATTTTGAGAGGGAAGTTCTTAACCATTTTGTTAGAAATATTGTCTTTTCCTGGGGCTTTGTTATTAGAAAGATTTTTAATGTATTTAATAATTTCATCTGGGTTAGTTGGGGTGATGGGGAGAGGCGGGGGTTGAGAGAAGAAATTTTCTAGCGTATTACTGATCTTATTATCGATAGGGTATTCATCATCAGGCCTAATATTTTCCGAGAAGTTATTTTTAAGAGTAGCAGCAAGTAGATTCGCCTTCTGATCATCGCTGTTGGCAATGCCAGAGGAGCTTGTGAGGTTAGGAATGTTAGTGCGCTTTTTACGGAAGAATTTCTGACTCTGCCATAGGCTATTGTCGGTTGTATTGAGTGCTTCAAGTTTATTGTTCCAGGTTTGCTGAGAGTGTTTTTTGAGTGCTTTTTTGAGTTGTGCTTGTAATCTGTAGTAATTAGTTCTGTGTGTAGGATTTAAGGTTTTATTGTAAGCTCTTTTAGCTTTATTTTTAGAGTAAATTAATTCTTGGATGTGATTAGGAGTGAAAGTGTGTTTCTTGTTTTCTATTGGTTTAGAGGCTTGCTGGTGGGCGGAGCTCACGGTAGCGGAGAGAAGAGAGATTTTGGATTCGAGCACATCGGGATTACGAATGTTTTTAAAATCAGACAGGTGAATAGAATTAATTAAATTTTTACGGAATTTTGTCCAACAGGTGGTAACTGCTCTAGAATTGTCATTGTGAAATGGTGAGGAAAGAGTGAAATTTAAAAATACAGGGTTGTGATCCGAGGAAAGTTCAGGGATGGAATCTATTGTGAATGGGTAGTTAAAGTTATTAATAATGGCTATGTCTAAGGTATTTGCAGTCCCGTAGCCGTACCGGGTAGGGGTGTCGGGGTATGCGATTGTAAGATTAAGAAGGTCCGTGAAAGTTTTTAATTGCTTTCCTCGGATGGAGTTGATTGAGCAGTTCCACTCATTGTGTGTGGCGTTCAGATCACCAAAGATCACACAATTACTATTGGTCTGAAGTAATTGTTCGAAGTCTAATGTGAACATTCTATCGTCCGCGCGGTGCGGGACGTAGACAGAAATAATTGATATTGGGCTGAGATTAGGAGGAGTGAGAACAACAATTGTGGCCTCGATGTGCTGGAGTGTAGGATTGGGTAAGTTATAGTGTGGGATATTTCGTTTAATAAGAATTAAAGTACCACCGTGAGCGTGTCCGTCCGTGATGAGGTCGTTGCGGTAGCAAATGTAATTTGGAATGTTGATGTTGTGTTTAGGTCTCAGATGTGTTTCTTGCATAAGAATAAGATCGGGAGGGTACTTCTCTACGAAAATTTTAAATTCCATAATTTTATTAAGTATGCCGTTTGCATTCCATGAGCAAAGTTTAAGACCAATCAAGTTGTATTTATTCATCATCATTATTAAGATAAGCCTCTAATAGGGCGTGTAATTCTTGTTTAGTTAATTTATTTTTGTTTGTTTTTTTGGGTTGAGGAGTTGGATTATTAAAAGAAATAGTTGCGATTTGCTGCGTAAGAGTAGTAAGAGCTTGGATTGTTTGTTGTAGTGTTTTCAGAATAATTGCTTGAGGGGTATTTTCATCTTCGCTAATATTATTGATTGATTGTTGTCTAACAACTTGATTGGCCTGATTTTGAGAGGATGTAGCAGGAATTCTTCTTAAGTGTGTCGGCATCTGGTGTGGGTTTTTAGAGTTAGAGGTTTTAGTGTTAATTGAAGCTTGAGCATATGTAGTGTTGGGTCTTATTAGGCTATCAACCGCAGAGGAGTAATTGTTAGGTGTGATGTTGGAACCTTTGCGAGGTTTAGGGTAGAGAGGGCATTTAGTATAATTTGCCATGTGTCCGTACACATGACAGTTAATGCAGTAGGTTTTCTCTACTCTTTTGATTGCACATTCGCGAGTTTGATGTGCTTCGCCGCATTTCAGGCATCGTGGGATAAAGTGGCAGTTTTCGGCCGTATGATGGAAGGTGTTACATGAATAGCATTGGGTAACCCCTTTGCCATTGTACCCTTCAACTCTTATCATTAGGTAGCAAAGATGCGTTAGGTGAAAGATTTTTAAATTTTGTAGATTTCGGGGGAGAGTTATTAGAAAGACTGCAAGTTCCTGTTTTGTGATTCGTCCAATTAGTTGAGTGACCTTTTCTATTGTGTAGCCGAGTTCGGTAAGGTTTTCATGTATGTCATCGGTTTTAGTATCCTTGGGGAGTCCTTTTAAGACGACCTTAATTGGCCTTTCATGTTGGGGTTTAATTACAAAAAATTCATACTTTAGTTTTTCGACTGCATCATTTAGGGTGCGGTAGTCGTCGTAATTATTAGTGTAGAGCCTTATGAGTTCACCTGATTTTCTGCTGCGGAGGGTTGGGATTATTTCCGTGAGTGCCTTGAGTCGTTTCATGTATTGAGTGTCAATTTTTAGGAAAACCGGGGGTGGGAGAGAGTTATTTGTATTTGAGTTCGGTTTGCTGGTGTTTTTATTAGGGCTAGATGCGGGTGTTTTTAAATTAGTTGTGTGTTGAGAAGTTCCTGCTATATCCGTTTCGTTGACATTAAGTCCATTAAATTTATTATTAGTATTAACATTAAAGTTTGAGAGATCTAGGAGTTGTCTTTTAAATGTTTGTCTAGGAGTAGGCGAGATGAATCCATCTTCACTTTCCTTCCTTTTATTACTGTTAATTTTAGGTAGTTCAGGGAAATCAATGTTTTCAGATTTTGTAGGTGAGTTTACAGGGGTGTAGTGAATTTGACAGCCAGGGGTAGTACAGCGAGGAAGAGAGCTAAACTCACTTACCGCTTGTTCTTGTCTGGAGTAGAGGTAGGCTTGTCTCGTGTAGAGGTCAGCAAGTTCCGGGTCTTCTTCTGAGGCATAAGGAGCTATGGAGTCGATCGTATGAGACACGTTGCTGTATAAAATTGAGAATTTTCTCAATTCAGAGTGAGCATATTGGAGCCGTTCGCAGTTGCTGGTGGTAGGAGTAGAGGATCTGGAGGATGGGAGAGAGGCATTGTGGGCAAATTCCATTTCCGAGGGGTGGTCAGAGGCCATTTCCAAGTCGTTAGGAGGTAAATCAATAGGGTAATCTAGGTTGAAGAGGCTGTAAAAACACAGCACAAGTCGCAGACAGTTGACGCCCTATCCAAAGCACACTTCTTTTCTGTCGTTGGCCAAATATTCAAATATCAGTGCTGAGAAAATTCCCAGAAAATTTTGCTGAATCAATGAAAGAAGCAATCACAGAATAAACAGATCTTTCTTTTTCGTCCGTCGTCCGTCGTAAGAAAAAAGTCCGTCGTCTCATCTCATCTCAAGATCGCCTTGATTCTACGCTCAAGCTTTTACACAACATTCTTCTCATTGTGTCAAACTTACAAAACTGCTTTTTCTAAAACCTTTACATGAAGACCACTCCCTCGAAACATCTGGAACCGTACGTATCCCAAAATCAGGGATTGTCAGCAAATAATTCATTGCTGAAAGATAACCAAATAACTGAACTGCTCCCACAGCTGTATCTTGAAAGTTCAATGTACTTTTATGATTTTGGTGATTTAGTTTTGAGTTTGACGAGTAAAAATATTTATCCATTATATCTCATTTGGAATAATCCAATTATTATTAATCGTACATTGCTGCAATGAAAATATCATCAATTAACTAAACATATATACGTAAAAATAAATATATTTTAATCCTAGAAACGATTTGTTAATGTTTGTATTTTGCGCTTATAATTGCCTCAAGCATTTTTCTTTTCTTTCCGAAATTTGTTAAGGTGATATGGTACCCTAAAAATCATTAAACTGTCGAAATTTTTTTATTGGCTTATTTGATACCCCGAATCTTTATAAATATGCCTGCAAAATTTCAAAGCTTTACCTGCATTTTTCATAAGGTAATGGAGCAATGTTTGACGCTAAACAGCAACTACCCCGCCTACATTTCAGATTATCTGCTAGAAAAGAGTCTGATAAAAAATGAATTAATTATTTTTCTAATACGCATCAATGAGATTGACATTATACAAGCAGTAATAAATCATTTTAAGAAAGAATTGTGCAATTCATGCAAAAATTCTAGTTTGTGAATTATTTACTGGGAAGATCAAATGGATTTGGTCAAGATTTAAAAGGGGTGCGTGCTTTTTATGATATTATTATGAATGAAATTAAAACTTCAAAACGGATACTCCCAAAGCACAAATACTAAATCTCATTTTGATAACTCGGGTAATTAAAAATCTAATTTGCAAGAATAGAAAAACTCCCCCATTTTTATATATTTGTTTTTGGTGATATATATATCCCATGTGTGCGAGATTCAACACTTTTATTATTAAAATATTTTAAGATATTTATTTAAACAAATGCACATATACAGTTCTTAGATTTTCATGTATTTTACCTATAAATTGTTATTTGATTTTGCTTTTATTCGTGTACAATATTTAACATGCGAAGGCTTTTAAAATCATGGAAATAAAAAATAAAGGCATAAACATCTTTTGTACATGTTGTGAATTAGCTCTGAAGTGTATTTTTTTTTTATAATTATTAAGATAAAGTTTTATGAAATATTGATCTTTCATTCGTTTTTTTCTATATATTTATTATGGCAGTATACTGTTTAATCGTTCTACATTTGTACAATTTTTTTATGGTAAGTAGTTTTAAATAAGCTAATTAACATTTCATAAAAGTTTCAGACTATTCGATGAATATTATATCATGCTATTCATTGAATGAAAACTTCATATTTCTCCATGTTGAATTTTTGTACATATACTGTTATTCAAAACCCTAAGGCCTTTTTGGTAATTGAAGTATGGGTTTGAAATTTTTTATACATGTTCTGAAATGTATGTTTTATAAAACTGTGCACAGGATTAGCTCTAACATGTGTATGTTTAGTACTTTTTCTAAGAAATTTTAAAATCAAAATTAATGTTTTTGTGGGAATTTTTGGAAGTTTAACTATAAAAAAATTAAAGAGCAGCAGCAGAAAAAAAAAACAATGCATATTTTTATGTAGTATATTATAAGACACTTGGAAAAAATTTTTTGAAAATATTTAAAAAATGCTTAAAAAAGGTAAAAAAATTTAAATTTTACAAACATTTTGCAATGGAATTATTATTAAATAGTAACCTTTATAAAATGCAATTAAAACCAAATATCAAAAGTAAAAAAAAATTGTGAAGATGGTACCATATCGCCTTAAGAGCGTATGTAAGTTAACAGTATTTAAAATTGATTGATTAGATCTTGAAGCAACACAGGTTCCTAATTTCATGGTATTGAATAGTTATTTTATGCGTTGTTTTTTTATATAATTGAGAATATTTAAAAAATATCTTTTTATTTTATTGTTAATTGAAGAATTTAATTTAATGATTAGGAAGCCAAAAGTACCGAGAAACTTCGGATATTTATCGAAAAAATTCTAACAAATAATTAATTTTATTGTTGCAATGAACATAAAATCATTTCGCTAAAACAATGTTTTTTTCCCCCTTCTTTCTTCTTAAACCTAGAAACGATTTATAAAGGTCTATATTTTGTTTTTATAAATGTTAAGCTTAGGGTACATAGTGATCTCAGTAAGGAAGTTTTTAATTTGTTTTTTTTTAGCCCAAATCTTATCAGGTATATATATATATGCTGACAATGTTTTAAATTGATCGATTGGGTCATGGAGCAACAAAGGTTTCTAATTTTACTAATTTCATAGTATTCAATTGTTATTTTATGCATTTTTTATACTAAGCAAATTTTTTAAACATTTCTTTATTTTATTGCTGATCAATAAACTGAATCCAATAGTTAGATATTAAAAAAAAACCCGAAACTTCGGAGATATATATCGGAAATTTTTTAATAAATAAGGGGTTGTTTGAATTCTTTTTTATAGTCATCAGACAAATCTTTCTAATATGAGATTGTTGTGATCGTTCCTGAGTTTCTCTCAATTTACTATCAAGCAAATTTTGTCTTGTTACACACATCCGAGCCTGTTTTGTATTTCGTTTTACATGTTTCATTACTGAAATTAATAAATGCATTTCTTTCATTCATCTCACAATAATTGAAATATATCATTAGAATACTAAAGTATATTATTGCGAATCTTTTATTTTGCAGCAATATCTTCTTACATTTCAAATAAAACCCTTAAAAGATTAATAGTTTTAAGGAATTTCATCATTTTACTAAAATAAAATATTAGTATAATAATATAAAATTATTTTAATGCATTTTTTTAAAAATCAGAACGATGTGATTGTCAAAAAAAAAACCCAAAGAAAAATAGAAGTCATTATGCAAGTTTTGAATAAGTAATAGTAGCAATTGAGAAAGAGACATTAACAAACTTTTTTACGAGGTCCAATAAAAAGCTGCAATTGAGACCGAGACATTAACAAACTTTTTTACGAGGTCCAATAAAAAGCTATCTTTCTATTTTAATGCGACTGATTTAATCAATCGATGTAAGATCGCTATTTGTTATGTGAAGGCTCAATTCATCAATTAGCTGCAGGTTTTATATATTTCTGAAAGTCTTCTAAAGTTAGCACATCTGGAAAATTATTTTTTAAATAGTAATACAAAAGTATAAATCGCGAAAATATTGAAGTTTTAATAGTATTTAAAAAAAAATTTATATTTGTTAAGCTGAGTATCAAGCATTATAAAAATAACTAGCAAAACGAAGAACTAAGTTATATTTCTATCTGAAAACCCTCTTAGGATTCTAGTATAGTTTATGTTGAACAACAGAATCATTTATTATGGAAAGTAGCAAAGAAATAATTGACTTACATAATATTTCTAGGATTTCAAAACTGAATGAATACTTTATACCTTTTTTTTAAAAAAAGAAATACAGTTTCCTAATTTTCTTTACAAAACATGTACTGTTAAACGTTTTTTTTCCTTAAATGTATTTATGTTGCATGTAAATGTTAAAATTTTAATATAAATAACTATGCAGCTAATGATTGTTTACTTATGGAACTTATAAAATATTAACTTGTACTGCATTTCCCATCATATAAATATTACTTACTATATATATATAATTACATTACACAATCTTTAATGCTTTAGAAAGTCTTTCACAACTGTGATGCAATTATAATGTATATGTCACCACAGCTGAAAATTCCATCTAGCACTTTTTAAGATCAAAAAGTCATTCAAGACTTTCAGAGATGTAAGAATATTTACTTCATTCATCTGGTTGATACACAGAACACATATAAAGCAACCTGAAAAACTATAACTATTTATAAACCAAATAGTATATCCAAAACTGGTCCATTACTGGACAAAAAAATAAATAAATCCTTATTAGTAAATCTATACCATAAAAAAGACGATCACATTATATCATTACTTTCACTACCACTTTCCTCATCACCCATGAAATGTAACATATGGATGAAGTACCTGTTTCTATATAGGCAAGGCAGATTTTCAAGGTCTATTCCTGTATAACAAACAGCACAAATATTATCAAAATGATGAATAATTTATTATTAAGAATTATTTACACGCAAGTTAAAACATATTACTTACTTTAGTATATAGTTTTGCTTGTATTGATAGCAAGCATTAACACCACCTGATTCTATATATTTTATATTAAACACTTACCTGCAAAAAGTATACATGTATTTTCTAAATTCGTATGTTCCAAAAGTATAAATAAATTTTTTTGCCTAAAATTTTATTAAGAATGAATGATATAAAAAATTACCATACTCCCTTCACTTTCCAAAATTTGTGTGGTAACATTCAACTGCTATGGAATCTATATCCTGCATGATTTTTAAATTATATGCTTCTAATATACTGTCATAAAGACATTTGTGACAAAAATTTGGTCATTTTTGATAATTACTTATCTGATATAAAAATATACAACAACTTTACCCCATAAAAACATAGCTAAATGTCTTGGAAAACATAAAACAACTCCACTACAACCATATATCAGGTGTTAAAGATACAGTTAAGGTTTTTTTTTGCAAATAGTTTTTGAATTGAGTAATGCTGACTTGCCTGAGCTTGAATGTTTTCTTTCTTGACAACTAAATAAAAACATTCCAGAGTTTTCCTTTTTATATCCCCAATAGTTGGCTTAAATATTTGCTGCTAGTTCAAATGCTGATTGGGAGGTAGGTACATGAGGATCAGGTAAATAAAATTCTTTAGTAATTACTTTTTATCTTTCTTTTACTGAATTGCATGTGTAGACAATTGTTCCTGAACTATTTTACCTTGCAATAAACAATTTAATACTACAAGTAGAAGTTCAGTCTCCTGGTTTTTCTTATGTCATTACATATTTATTTGGTGGAAGACCCCACACCACACTTTCTATCTGAGATATGGAAAGAAGTATATTCAACATTTTCAACAACATGGAATCTCTCAAACAATTTAAGAATGAACTTAATATGTTTACATGGTGCATGATTATCTGAGCATTCACATGTATACCAAGTTGAACATGATAATTTTACACACTGTAATGGCATTGATCACACACACACATAACCTCTTTCTGAAATGCTACCATAATCTTTTTAACAACATAAAATACATCTCTATTAGTTTGCGATTTTACAAACCAACAATTTGTTGCCTGGTCATAAATATCTGTCAGGAATCTTCAATTCATTTTGAAATGGAAATAGGTTGTGAGGATATAAACTGGGGAGAGTACCATTTAAAATTCTATAATGTGCTAAATATGTGTCATGCTGTATGTTCAACAAACTATCTGCTTGACAGTTAAATTTTCATTAAAAAATAATTAGACATTCATGTATTGTGAATAGATTAACAATATATATTTTTATCAGTATTGGCATGCAGAAGTAGATGATGTGACTTATACTATTAGTAGGCTGAATTACAATAATTATCATCAAAATATTTATTGAAAGCAGGCTTTTTATCAGTCGATGCAATTTTAAATTTTTCCATTATTTGTTTACATCTGATTGAACTTATTCCTTCCAAATGAGCTACTAGAGAAATTTCCCTTCGCATTTCAAAATTGGAAAACAAGATCATTTAATCATTTCTTCAAGTGCATTGAAGGCGTAATGCAATTAATTTTTAACTGGGCACCCATTCTCTCAGAATGTATAAACACAATACATATTTCCTGTATTTAATTTATTAGTAATAACATGAGCAACAGAGTAAAGCATTCCTTATTAGTCGAAGTACAATTAAACTTCTATTAACCGAATACATATTCTAATACTGAAGATTTTTCAATACCCATTTCAAGATTAGCTTTAATGAACTCTATACAAGTTTTATAAACCAGTTGAAATGCTTGATTATGCTTTGAAAAATATATTATACTGATCCCTTAATAGGTCTTTATAAAGAGTGATTCTACAAGAGAGAGAGATATATTCCATTAATAATTGGAATATAGAATCTTTGATATTTCTATACAACTAGTTTTTCTTTTATATGTCTAGGAAGCTTCACATGTTAGCAAATGTGTTAAATATCTAAATCTACAATTTCACTCATGATATGGAAAAGGTTAAGGGAAAGTTAAATCTCAACATATTGTGTAGATCTTTACATGTGATTCGTATAAAATTTTTTGCAATAGATAATACATTCCAATAATGATTTTTTTCTTACTTTAATTAAATAAATGTATTTTCTTATTAAGAATAGCGTTATTACCTTTGGTTGGATCCTAGCAGGGACCCTTCTTTTACAAGAACACCTCCAGAAAATTTGTATTTTCTATTATTATTCTCACAATCATTTAAAATTTAGCCAAACAATTTACCTCATATATTTACGCTATTTTTCATAACAATCATTAGAACTTTTGATTTAACGACAAGAAAAAGTTTTACACTCACGAGATCCGCCAAGGCGACAATCACCCAGCAGGAACTAAAAAAATAATGAATCTACTACAATGGTAAATACCTGGAAATTTTAAAACGTATTATTAAACATTATAAATAATCAAAGCATAAAATTTTACCATTCACGTGATCGGAGTATCGAGCATTTACACGGCAGAAGCTAGAAAGTCGATGAACGGAAAATGTTAATTACATCAAATCAAAGCACAAAATAAAATAAAAATACAATATAAAAGAGTAAAATAATAATAATTCAAAATTATGAATCAAATTTGTTAATTGTTCACACAAGTTAGAATTCCATAAATCAGCAAATATGTTAAAATGATGGAAAATTTAACAGGAAATTGATACATTATAAAAACTGCAAAAAAATTTAACAATATAATTTAAAGTTTATAAAATACCTAATCAATAAATTTCCCGCTAGAATTTTATATACGAACCTTTCAGCACGCGCGCTGTAGCAAGAATGATTTTAGTAGGTTCAATTAAGCCAACGATGAACTTGGCGATTTTCAAAAAGAGGCCAAAAATATCAAGTCTGATAGATAAAAGGAAGAAACAAGGCCGGACGTGTAATGCGCAATTTCGTTGGCAGCACCTATTCCTACTTTTTACAGCCTTGGAATTCAAATTCCTCTGTTTTGGGTTTGCTATATTTGGCTCTCTATGAATTATTGGCTACTTTCAACATAATTAGAAAAAAAATGCAATGTATTGTATTTTTTGGATATGCTGTGTTGAGTGTGTGTTTCAGTATGTGTGCATCTAATAACATACTATAAATATTGTGCGTTTATTGTTTATAACTTTACTACTGAACAATTTCAATGTTTTTTTCATTTTTGTTTGAATTTTAAGATATAAATATGTTTTCATTGTTTATTTGTTGTATACAAGTTCATTAGAAATATGGTATGTTTATAAAATAAGAATTAAGATTAAATTTTTAAAAATATTAAGTGAAACTGGAAAAACAAATGTAGAACTGTAACTATATTGTAGACTTAAAATAGAAGAGTAAAATATTTTAGTTAATTGATATATTTTGATTATTCGCAATTTTTAGTAAATTTTTATTAATCCTTATAACATTTGAATAAGGTTTAGCAAATTTTTTCTAAACAGACACTTGAGGATTATTGTTACAAAATCCTTTTAACTTTTGCAGCTGAAATTAAATCATATTTTCATTTAGAGCAATAT
>BMAO01039645.1:0-34863 GCA_019973975.1 Trichonephila clavata
AAAAACATGCTATACTTTCAACAACTTAATAAATGCTCGGTGGTTCATGAGAAATAATGACCTCCGCTTCGCCAGCAAAATGATTTCTTTTAGGCAACTTATTAAAAAAATAGCCTTTAACTATTTTAATAAATGAAAAACATAATATATGAACCCGCTTTGATCCAACATCGTTCAACCGATTACTATGAAAATTTGCACGTATATGTATTTTTTGTGGTGAAGGGTTTTGTGTTATCCCCTTTGTTACAACTTCCCAGCAGGTGGCGCTACAGCATATCGACTTCTGCACCGTTCAATCAATCGCCAAGTTGCCAACTTGGCTCTATCACCAATATTTAACTATGTTTCCACTGAATCGCCATCATAATGTAAGGAGCGGCATTTCTTGCGAATATTACAATTTTAACATAAAATGAGTACAACAGAAAGGAATATTTACGTATTACACATCCAAAATAATATAAGATATAAATTGTTTAAAGCGTTCATTACATAAAATTTGTAACAATGTGTTACTTTTGTTGAGCAGAGATCAGCTTAGGAAGTTGTTTTGAAAAATACACCCAGAAGACAGTTACGGAGCGTTATAAATAAAAAAAAAAAATCATTTTTATCAGTTTTAAGACTTAACAGCCTTTTTGTTCATCTGAGATATGTAAAAATCTTTTTTTTTGTTTAATTTGCAAATCACGTAAAATTACCTCATTAAAAACTTCTTTATCCTTCAATCTGTATTATTTAATTTTTCAATTCACCCGTGCAAAGAACGGGTATACCAGCTAGTATATATGCTCCAGTTATACGTTTCCGTGTTTACTTCGACTCAAATACATAAATTACAACACTTTTTCGTTCCACGTTAATGAATAGCAAACAATGTTTTAGAGTTAGTTTTTTCTGATTTTTTTTTAGATATTATAATACGTTAAGAAATTAATTAATGAAAATATATCATCTATTTTTTAGTCTTAATTAAAAGGCAAAATGACAATTTTTCATTTTGTTCTTAGATATAAAAAAAATTGCAGCAGATTTATTTTTAAAATTGGTATGAAATTGTTTAACGAAAAAACAGCTTTTCTTAAAATTTTTTTTTAAAAATTAACTTTTTGATTCGATAGCTGAAAAATTTCTTTTATCTTTCGATTTATCCAACCGACAGACAAAAGAAATTTTCCAATTGAAATAATCAAGAATTCTTTAAAGTTTCATAGATTCATCTCTTTCTACTTAAAACAATATTACCCCTCCCCCCTTGCCCGATCCGAAATTTCGAATAGTGACACTTTGTTGTACGATGAAAAAAATAAAAAACCCTCGAGATTTTATAAGTAACATAAACAATGCTTTTCTCATGGCGTAAATAAAAGAGCGTATGATATCCTATATGAAAATTCATTACACATTAACAAAATACAGAGAACTAAAAATATTCCTGCCAAAAAACAGTAACAGGTTTCTAAAATGAGCTTATATTAAGCTGATAAAACTCTTCTGTATGAAAAGCACTCATCATTAATGGAACTAAATTTTTAAGAGATTGATTGAAGAAAAATGAAATAAAAACAAATAAAAAATATTCACAAAGATCAAGGGAAGGATATTATATTAATTTTGAGATTGCTTTTTTCTTGGAAGTGATTTCTCATAAGCTTTTTCACTGTGAGAAGTGATGATTTTTTAATTTACACAAATTTTCCTTAGTCTCTTTTTCAAGGCACATGTCATTAAAACGGTTTTAGTGATGGAGAAATGCCAGATTTCGAAGAATTTCCTTGTATAAAGATAATTTGTAATTAATTAGCACCTCAAACTTGGAAAATCCTCTAAATCTTGACAAAAGGTTTCTTTGTACATTAATTAAAAGTCATACATTTTTCTTTCTTTGAATACAACTCACATAAAGAAAATAGATTAAATAAAAAAAAATCCTTCAAATTAAATTCAAACTGAAATAGTTTTATTTCTATGAAAAGTGAAAGAATCATTAGTTTATTCTAATAATTAATTTAATCATTTTATTCCAGTAGTGAAAAAAGTCTTATTGTTATTAAATGTATTTAATTGAGATATATACAAGGTGCATCAATTCAACTGTTACAAACTCTCAGAACTGATAATGTGCACCTAGATGATGGGAAATCATACTAGAATGCATGGTCACGGAAACGTTTTCCTGTCACGGAAATGAAGACGCAAAACACAAGACAGGACAAGAATAAGAGGAGAAAAAATGTGTATTATTCTTAGTACACCAAAAATGCTGGGAAGTCTTTGGTTGGAGTACGCTAGTGGTCTTCAAACTTTTTCAACTCACGGAACCCCTAGAACTATAGGAGGTGTTTTCATGGAACTCTTAGAAGTATTTTCGTGGAACCCTTATCCACATCCACTTAGAAGAATATATCTTAAAATAGTACTTAAAGTAGATCAAAATAATATATATATATATAAAGGCTATTAAAAAGTATTGTGTACAGTTATTAATAAAATTTTTTTATCTACTTTTAATATAATTTACTCTTTAATATTATTAATCTGTGATCCCAGTGTTACCTACACATGCATTATGTTTAGTTATTGGTATATGTGCTTGCATTTTTTTTCACACAAACTGTCGAAGTCTAGGTTTATTGAGAATAATTGCAATCGCATTACATATTTTGAGTTTCATTTGTTTCTATGCTTTGTTTTTGCAGCTAATTAATCACGTTGAAAAATATTTTTCACTTATACACATTTTTCTGAATGGCATTAAAATGTTTACAGCTGAGTGAGAGATACTGTGTACTTTGCGTGAATTTGCAATAAAAAATTTAGGATCTGTTTTTGCTTAAATTTAGATTTTTAACATCGAATCTGTTGATATGATATTAGTGTGTTTTCCCCCAAATATAAAATGGTATATTTTCCATTAGAAAACTACTTAGTTTTTCAAGATATTTTAACAACGAGTATACAATTATTTCGTGGAACTCAAGATAGTAAACAATAAAATATTCACAATGTAGTAAGCAATATATATGTAAAAATAAAACGTTTTAAGGTATCCGAACACGTTCGGAGTACTTTTACCAAAATAGCATACTAAAACATTATAAATGCTCTTTTAGGACTCAATACTAATAAATATTACTATTTAACTATCAAAATTTAAAATAAATTACCTAAATTTTACACAAATCACAATTATAAGTGAAATTTTAGCAATATTTTTGAAAAACTTCAAAGCAGTTAGAGAAAAAAGTAATATACATATATCAGTAAAAGAATTACTAAAACAAATTAGATGCATTTATCTAGAAAATGTACTAAAATTTAATTTTGTATTGAAATTTGAAAATTTTAGAACTGATTGAGTAAACATTATAAGAAATGTTACATTTTATGAGACCATTATTTAAATAACAAGCCATAACTCAAAAAGTATTCAGACAACTAGAAATATTTTAGTACATTCTCTAGAAAATAACATAAATATCAGGTTCAGAAAGTTTTATAGAAATACATTCGTAATAATTTGAGTTATCAGACTCGCCATGATAGATTTTGAGCAAATTAAATGCTCATTTCTGGTAGATCAAAAACCCACTTCCGGTTTTTCTAACTTTGTAAAATGGATTGTAACTTGGCCTCTAGGTAGCTCATAAAGAAAACAAAGTATGTTTCGTAAAGTCAAAAGATAGCTCTATTCAATAAAATAAAAAAACAAAAATATATGTCTTGACTGAATTTGGTCATTTTCAACGTGTTCGGATACCTTAATATCCATTTATGATACTATAATAAAAGTTTAAAAAGTATAGCAAAATAAAGTTATACTATATATGAATAAAATTTTCAGTTTCTTAATAACAAGAATGGGATTTAAATTTTTGTGGAAATTCAAACATTTTATAGAAGGCGAATCCATTTTGTATTCACATTTATGTGTTTCTTTTCGATTTTTTATTGTGACTCATGGAACTCCTGGGTTTGCTTCATGGAGCCCCAGAGCTCCGCGGAACACAGTTTGAAGACCACTAGTGCACGCGATAGATTGCACTCAGCAAACCAAAGCCTCAGATTACTGTACATATACACAAGAGGCTTTTGCTGCGACGCTCGCAATGAAACTTCGTTTCGCTTGCTGACAAAGTGGTAGTAGGTTGGAACTCTGCATAAATGCTGAGCTTGATGATGTACATCTGGCATACGGGATCGCTGATTGCATTGGAGGAGCCCCGCATTGGTTTACGCTACAAGTTACTTCAGGAGGCAAACTACCAGCCACACATTCCTTGCACGCTTGCACTAGAGATTGTCCGACAGTGGATCCTACATCGTAGAACCAACCACAGTAAGGTGAGTAAAGATTAAGAACACCAAACAACGAGGAGACTTTTCTGGACCTGGTACAGAACAATTCCGGTACCATTGTGGGCTGTCGAAAGTCATGTCGGATTTCGCATATGAAAATCTGGCGTATCCTGCATATTTAGGACGTACATCCTTATTACCCCGACATGCTCCTTACACTCTCCCTTTAATGCTCTTTTTCCTTGATTTTTGCTGTTCAAAGGATTAGAAACAGGTTTTTTCGTGTCCTTATATTTTGTGTAGTCACTACCACGTCAGGAAAAAGTTTCCAACCATACATTACTATGCGATTTCCCATAATCTAGGTGTAATCTATTTTGAAAGTTTGTAACCGTTGAACTGATACACACATCCTGTATATTGTAACTTTAAAAAAAATTAATTTACTATAAACTTTCAAGGTATTTTTAGAGTTACATCTACTTAAAAAATGCTTGCACTGATGGAGTGATTTCCTGGTTGGTATTTATGCTAATTATAAAGTAACGATCCTTATCCAGGAATTACACAACTGTGCACATCTTGCATTTTCTTCTATTTTAAATAATTTTCTTCTGTTTTATATTACTACTAGCTGTACCCTGCAACGAGCTGTTATGGCTCAGTCTGGTTAAAAAGAAAGCATGCTTTCAGTATGTTTAAACATTTGCATTAGTGGTATGATTTTTTTATTAAAAAAATGTATAAATATATATACACAAAACTTTACTTAACCAATATCATTTGTAATTTGGTAACAAAATACTTGATGTTATTACAACTTATTTTGGTCTTTATGTTATGAACTTAAATTTATTTACATTATATTCATAGTGGAGATCTCAAGTTTGAAGATAAATTTTAAAGGGCTCTATTCTGGATTCCTCGAGAGCAGAGGGTTAGTTTTAAATGCTTATGGATATTTCTGTTAAATCAGAGGTGTATTCACAAATGCACATTCCTCCAAGCAATGATGTTATATAGGAAATGTTTCGAGTCCGCAGTATATCTGGCAAGCAAAGTTTTTAAAGGCTCTTGAGATTCTCTAAGTTGAGGCAGTTTAATTTTTCCAGTGGTAAAACATTCCTTTTGTTTCTCCCTTAAATTTCAGAGCATTGCAATAAGAATACACTTCAAGCATTGTGCTAATGAGAACATGATGGCTCAACCTATAATTTTCAAATATGTTGTACCGAAATGCAAGGTGACTGTTATTGTGTGATTGCTCACCACAAAATCATGTTTGACATTGATGTGCTGTTTCTGGTTGATATCTTTCAGCCATTCGCAGCCAAATGTGTTCCTTTTGTTGAAAACCGAGCAGATCTGATGTTGCAAAACACGAATGCTGTGCTCGTAAATGTGCATCTTCAAGTCTGGCTGCCTGTTGCTCTGCTGCGCCCTCAGCATATTCTTGTACCATTCTTTGTCTACTTTTCTTGTTTGCTGATGCCCGTTCATCCTCAGTTTGATGTGCAATTACACTCGTTGCTCTACTTTTGCCTTGTGAGTATGACAACCAAGCCTGATTTCCTGCAAGGCATTATTTTTATGTACTGAAGCTAATTGACTGCATTTAAAAAGAAAAAAAAGTTAAAAACAAAAACCTATAAAATTTCAAAACATTGAAAAAAAGGGAAAAATCAGGAACAAAAAGAAAGGAAAAAAATACTAATGAAATATTTAACTTCTACTGTACATCAATTGACACAGCTCAATTCCAACGCAATAAAAGGCTGAAGATATTTTCAGTCGAATACGCAAGAAAAATTCAAATATAAACACGGATTTCACAGCAGAAATCTAGGACAAAGTATTGATAACGATGGAAGATTTTTGCAATTCACGATTTGATTAGCTTTTGCAATTGTTATCAACAAATTTAAGGGTCTATCTTTCAAACAGAGTGGTTTATATCTAGACACAGACTGCTTCACACATGGACAATTATTTGTTGTCTGGGTATTTAAATATATATTAGGATCACCACATAGCTAAACTGTCGCCATGTAAATCAAACAATTTTCCATCCAAATCTAGTATTTTGTTTTCATAAAAAATGTGCTAGAATCTTTGCTTAGATATTAAGGTGCGATACGCGTGGCAAAAATTTTGTTATGGTGATGTTAATACATAAGTACCGTTATGTGCTCCAGAGCAGCAGTCACCATTGGTGAGAAATTTTGGATTTTCCACAGAAAAATTGGGACATTATTTATACTTTTATGAAAATTCACTTAAAAAAAGATGAGCTACAAAAGACATATTATGGATCATGGATTATTCTTTACTAAAAATTTTTAGTTACTACTTTTAACGAATTTCTTGAGTTTAGCAATTTTTTCAGATTTTCCATCGAAATTTGAAAGTCAGCTTTGGTAACAGTAGTAAATTGGTGGCAACGCACTTCAGTCTGTTTATTGTCGGTTTGTTATTGCTTTTCATGAAGTTTATTTTCAGGCATATGGAAATATAAATAAAGACGCAAGTATAGCTATAGTGGTCTGCCATACAATGGTCCACAAATTATAAAGTTATACATTAAGTGGTTCATGAAGTGCTGAAGGTTGCCAATTGCTGTTCTAGAGTAGGCATACCAGACAATTTCTGTATCTGCACAGACAATGAAGCAACACAAAATATCTATCCATAAGCATTGTAAAATTAACCCTTTAACCTCAAGAAGAGCCATTTTAAATTTATTTTCAAACTTGGCACCTCCCCAAAATGTAAATAATTTTAGGTTCATAACATTAGGACAAAAAAAAACCCCATAATAACTTAGAGCATTTAGTTAACAAATTACAAATTTAATCTGCTTAGAAAAGTTTTGTTTATGTATATTTACACTTTCTTTTAATTTAAAAAAAAAGTCATACCTAGTGTGCAAGCGGTCAAAAATATTAGAATGAGTGCTTTCTCTTTTCTTTCTTTTTAACCAGACTAAGTCACAGGAATGCGTGACTGGGTAGAGCTACCTATAATTAACTTAAATGTTAAAAAGTTATCAAAAACAAATCTAAGTTCAATACTTTGATGAAATCACCAAAAACAGTTCCAAACAAAGGTACTTAGGTACTACTGCAACTATGTCAACCCCGATTTTGTATGTGTTGTACTCGGTGAATTAGCAACCGTGTGCTTCTTTTCATATAATGTTGACAATACGGTTGCGATAATACTTAAGTAGCCAAACAAACACAAAATATACATCAGAAATTCTTAATTTTGCTATTTGTATTTCACAGTACCATCAAGTAAAATTTTGAAATCACACCAAATAAATCCTTTGCGAGTCTAATGTTATTGACCCAACTTTTAGAAATTTCGATGACTATTTAGTGGAAAATTCACAGCCAAGAGCAGAAAAATATTATTATTGTGTAAAAACAGTGGTAGAATGGTTTTCCCTATTGAATGCATATTGCAGCATTTGGCGATGTCTTATGATTTTAGCTAAATGTTCAACTAAAAAAAAATGTGTAAGTGCAACAAAATAAAAAAGTTTCTATTAATTTAATTTAGAATCACTGGAAAAAGAAAAAAATACTTGGAAGATTTCAATTGGTACGCTACACGTTTGGGGAAGATTTTGAAATCCCGCCAAACAGATTCATAGCGTACATAATTAAAATAAGTATATTATATATGAAAATTATCCAAAGTATGTATCCCGAGCTTAAAAATAAATGGAAAAATGAAATACACAATGCTAACATTAATTTAAATAAGAACTGAATATCTTTATCAACGCGAAAGCATAATTTGAAAAAATAATTACAATCTTACGTCCACCTGTTTTCTCAATATGTATTTGATCCATCTGTCTGTATTGTGCTCGTTCGTTGGTGCCTATTCCAATTTGATGTGCAAATCGCACTGCTTTTGCTTGCCTAGTGTGATGACCTTAGTTCGATTTTCTGCAATGCAATTTTATGTACTGAAGCCAATTGACTGTACTTAAAAAGAAGGTTAAAACAAAAATGTATGAAATTGTAAAATAGCTCTGAGTGGGCCTTGTATTTCAAATTCCTTTGGAGCCCTTTTAGAGATATGAGCACCATGTTATTGGGACTGTAGTAACATTTGTTGGGGCTCCTGTTGCTTGGGGGTCCTGCATCAATGATACTGCGGTAGCTACGTCCCTGAAAAAAGCAAACCATAATAACCTCAAGTATTCTGTTAACAATTTACTAATGGAATCTGTTTAAGGAAATTATAACATAAACTTAAATCTTAAAAAGAAATCAAAAACAAAATAAGGTTCAATATTTCAATGACTCAAAATTTATGTAAGAAAAATCTTCATTTTGCCATTTGTATTTCAATAATAAGATAAAATGAAAGGTACTTACGTATTATCGCAACTTATTAGTGACATTGTATGAAACGAAGCAAATGAATGGCTATTTTCAGCGCGTAAACACGTACGAAAATGGAATTACCAACTTGGCGAGTATCTTGAACGTTGGTGATTGCTGCGATAATACGTAAGCATCAAATGAAATTTAAAAAATTGTCTAAAACAGAGAAAAAACCTTATTAAAAATCCTGTCTATAATTTCGCCAAATTAAAATGACGCTAAGTGGGGAAAATATTATGTTAGAATATGCACGGCATGGTTTCCAAACATTGAATGGATATCGTGGCAGTTGGTGACGTCTTTTGATTTGAGGTAAATGGTCGATGGAAAAAAGCGTTGGTAGAGAAAACAAACATAAAAATTATATAATGAATTAATTTAATTTAGGATTACTGGAGAAAGTTAAATATACGGAGAAAATTTCAATCGGAACGCTTCTCGTTTGTTCAGATCAGCCGGCCAGTGTTATATTATTGTCAAAACTATAAGAAATTTCAACAACTATTTGACTAAAAAATGAGTAGCGTACAGAAGTTAAATATAATTTTCATCTTCGCTTAATAAAAAGAAATAAATTTAGCTTAGAATTACAGAGAAAAACACGATGTAAAATCTAAGCAAAATCGTAAACATCCCGTGATAATGTTATCCAATTGTTGCTAAAACTACAAAACAAAATTTAAGTTGTTAAAAGAATAATTTTTAAAAAATTGATTTATTCGAAAAATAAGCCTTATTACGCATCAAAGAGCAAAAAATGGATAAATATGGCAATAAGTAAACACACAACTATAGTAAATATATATAATAATTCCGAAAAAACTGTGTGTAAAATATGAATTTTAGCATTCAGAGAGAGACGTGATGTGCATGACGTCATAACACTAAAAAATCACTTGGAATTTAAATTAAAAAAAATTTAGAGTGAGTTTCGAAATAATAAGTACATAAAAACCCGTTCAGATTCAAATGCAACGATACGTTAAAATTTTAGAGAAATCGGTTCAATACTTTCGTAGATTAGCGGCTTTGAACAAACACACATTACATTTTTACAAGCTTTTATTTAACTTACAATGTATGTATGTATGTATGTATGTATGTATGTATGTATGTATGTATGTATGTATGTATGTATGTATGTATGTATGTAATTTGTCGGGTGGAATCTTGCAACTCAATTTTGAAGCTGATATCTTCAAACCATTGAGCCGAAATTTTGTATACACGTTTAGTTTGGATGACAATGCATGTTTTGACCATTTATATTCCGATATTGCAATTAATTAAAAAGATATTAATTAAAAATGTTATGAAGTTTTGGGTGCCAACTTGAAATATGTCTGCATTGTTATAATAATGTTATTGTTACAACAATGACAAAAGTTGGCGTCGAAAATTGGTTTTCAGCCAAACTGGAATTTCATAACGTTGCGCTATTGACTGTATTAATTAACTTTGTCTAAAAAAATAATTACATTTCTACAACGTATGCAATTTTTTTACAAATTTCCATCTATTTCCTTGGATTTAAATTTAAAAAAAAAAAAGTAGAGCTATTTTTCAAGTAGAGTGGTACACTGTATACCTTTCTCAACGCTGTCAAGTTTAATTGAGATGGAGTATTGTAGAAATTCTTTAAAAAAATTAACTAACTTTTTAACCTATGAAACTCAGGCAAAAAATAATTACAGAATCGGAAAGATCATTTATTTCGTCCCGATATGGTGTAATGTTTTTTTTACAAAATAATAGTATTTGTATTTCTTACGATTTTTTTTAAATGAGTCAAAATCGATGCGTTTTTATGAAAATAATGTCTAAATCGTTGCGCAGGAATTTTGTTTTTTGTTTAAATGAATCGACATTCCGTACTAAAACAGCTCATGCTAAGTTCTTTTAGAATCAGTCATTTAAAAAGTAAAATGCCAAAAACTTTTTTTTACTATTTTTCAAAAAATACTCAAAACTTAAATTAAACATTTAATAACTTCGTTATTTATGAACATAATCTCATAAAAAATTTTTTCGTGTGTAGAACAGCTTTACCCATGATCTGTACGAAGATTGAAAAAAATTGCTTAAAAATTACGGATTTAAGAAAAAAAGTTGTGTTTTTCGTCTAGTACAATTTTTACGAGAATTCATTTAGCTAGACTGTTCAAAAATAACCGGCTAAAACCTAACAACAATGATGCGTTGAATGAGATGAACAGACTGAAAAACCTGTCCAGTGATAACTAAAAAGTAAAAAATAAATCAAAAGTAAAAAAACTTTTTTAAAAACAAGCTTTTATTTAAATGCGCTAAAAAGAATAAAATAAACTTTTTCTTTAAAACTTTTTTTACTATCAACTTATAACGTCATTGCACAATTTATATGATATAAAAGCTTGTCGCGGATTAACGTACTCTTATTTACTTAGTTTGAAATTTTTACAAATTAAAATCAATCTGATCAAGTTATTTATTTTACTTGTTTATCTACAGAGGTTAATATCGCGACAAGCTTTTATATCATATAAATTGTGTAATGACGTTATAAGTTGATAGTAAAAAAAGTTTTAAAGAAAAAGTTTATTTTATTCTTTTTAGCTCATTTAAATAAAAGCTTGGTTTTAAAAAAGTTTTTTACTTTTAATTTATTATTTATTTAGATAAATTACTCAAACAAACACAACAAGTAACAAATACAAGAGGCTATACACACTTAACACAAATAAACTAGTACAAAAGCAAGAGTTATACGAAAAAACTGATGATAATTTTCTACTTACTAGGTATACTCGAATAATCCAAAAAAATTAAGTATATATATAAGGTGGCAAAGTTAAAACACAAGAAATCAATAATGTAAGTAAAAGAATTTCCACGGTAAAGTGTTGCAAGTTCAAATGTCCCGACATGGCGCTGCTTTTCTGTGAATTTAGTCCATTATAAACTGAATATTAAATGTAAAACATTAAAATGTGTCTAGCAGTCTAGTACTCAAAGTATAAAATTATTTCGTCAGATTATTTTTTAAATATATTTATCAATACGAAAAAAAAATTGAACAAACCTTTTTCTACGTACATATTTCATAAAAAAATATAAATTATCTAAAAATTTAATTCTTAGAAAATTTTGCTGAGAAAAAAAAATTTAAATTATACTTTAGACAAACATTTTTTAAATCCCCTAATTAGTTATTTTAATCCCGGGATTTTAGAATTTGACGAAACACCGAGATTCCGGGGCTATACAAACCCTATTTTAAATACATTTAATATATTTTAATAGCATTTACTCTTCTTCTTTTTAAGAAAGCCATGCAATAGATTAATATTATTATTTAGGATGAGTATTCTTAATATTAAAGTAGCATATCTGACAAAAAAAATTTTACTTGAAATTTTTGATGTGTTGAAGAATTAATGTGCTACATATAAAAATTTATAATTACCATTTTTTTACTTTACTTTTAATGTTCTTAGAAAGAAGTACATTCATTTCTGCATCAAGTTTTTATTATGTTGATAGTTTTTAGTTATACTTAATTACTTTTACACACTCTTATTGTGCGTTTATATCATACATATATGTATTTTATACATACATAAAAAAGAAAGAAACTATTGAAAAAAATGCATGACGTTTTGTGCATTTTCCTTTTCCTTTATTTGAATTGTAAGAGCAAGTAGACTTTCATGTAAGATTGAATTGCAAACACATTGTCTTTCATGAATAACTTAAATAAAAATATCGCTTAACCAAAAATGGTTAAAAATTTATCTTCAGGCTGAAAAAATACAGAATAAAATATTAAAATATTTACTTTACCTCAAAACTCTACTGAAAAAATTCCTCAAAAATTATACATGTCGAAAATAATTCTTTTCACGAAAATATAAAATCTGTACAGTTAGATCAGATATGAGGTATTCAGTAAAAAAAAAAACCTAGATTTTAGTATTGTATATTAACAAGTAATATAAAAAAATTAAGTCAATTTCTACTTAGGTCAACAAAGAAAATTTTTATTTTAGTTACTTTTTATTAAATAGTTAAAATTAATATAAATAAGTATATACATATGACAGAATCACAAGATTAAGTGACAAAATAAAAAGCGATTTTCATTGCAATTTTCTATTTCCCTTTCTATATATGACATTGGACTATTTTTTATGTTCGTTACTATTTATTCATTAATTAAATTTAATTATTCTAATAAAATAATTTAACAAAAAAAAAAGGAATTACATTTTCTGAATTTAGGCCATTCCAAGTGGTATTCAAACTCACGATCTTTGGATTAGAAGTCTGTTACGCTACAGATACTCAGCCAGCGATTTTCTTTTTTATACGTGTGGTGGTGGACTATTATTTTGTTTGTACAATTTATTCATTAACTGAATTTAATTAATGAAATAATATTTAAAAAAACTGTATTAATATCAAGTGCTACTTTACAAAATTGTATTTGAACTTGAATGGATGAGATTAGAAAATATTTTATTAACGATTGAAAATTTGAACAAGTACGTATATTTTTTATTTATATTATATCATATATATAATAGGAGAGAGGGAACTAATAGTTGGAATTTAAAAAAAGAGAGCTTTGTTCTATACTCCTTAATTATTTTGCATTATACTGTAACTACTTAAGAGAGTGAGATAAAAAAGAAAGAGGGAGGAAATGAAGGAGTGAGTGAAAGATCGAGTGTGCACGCATGTGAGAGGAGAGCGTGTGTGTGAGAAAGAAAGTGAGTGAATTTTTTCGTCGCACTGTTCAGGTATTTGGCAAAGGACCTTGTATTTTTGAACCATAGTCAGTGATGATGACGACACCTGAGTTGGCACCCCCCCTTCCTAACTACCACACCAATTGGAGGACGATTGAGGTCTCGAAAGATTTAGCATGCATCGCTCCCCTACCCAGTCTTCAGTGGTACTGGGCTCGAACTCATGACACGCTGGCCACGAGTCCAGTACCTTGACCACTTGTCTGCCATGGCAAGGCCCTGGAACGAGAGAGAAATCAGCTAAAAATGAAGAATTCCAAATAATTTTTTTGCAATCTAATTTTATTGTATAAATAATTTCAAAACCGATTGAATTCGAACACATTTTAAAAGCATAAGAAAATCCTAAGTATTATTATTAAGTTAACACCGTTTGTATAAACTTAATTATTATTATTATTATTGTTTAACCGCTAAGTTTCGTTCATCCTTGATTTCTAACAAAATTAAAGTTTATTTATCGGTTTTTATGTCATTTTGACATTTGAATTATTATATTTTGTACAGAATTGTACGGAATTAATTTACTCTATGCCATGTTCCTTCATAGAAGAGATTATTTTTATATTTGTTTGTGAATCATAATCAGTTACATTTCATATCATGAAACAAATACAGCTGTTCATTAGATGAGAATTTCTCTACAGAAATCAGATATATTCATTCCAAAAATTGTTGTTTATTTTATGAAGTAAAAAGAAAATTATTTACAAGACATAAATTATATGTCATTTTTTTCTCCAAAGAACAGCAACTACACATGTCAAAATATTTAGTCTTCATCAAAAGAACTTAAAAATAAAAATTATAAGTATCAATCATCTGGTTTAGAAGTTTCTCTTCTAGTATTAAGTATATTGCTTCTCAATTTTGAGTATACATCTGTCATAATTCTGCAGTTGAATCCTAATAAAAAATTTAATTTGTTTTTGTATATTTTAAGGGAATTTTTTTGCTTATTACTTTTAAGTTTGGAAGAAAGTTTTTTATATTGAAAACATTATTTAAAAACATCCTTTTTAGAGAGGAAAGTAACAAAAAAAATGTGTTCTGGGAATATTTTTTAATTGTTTGCTGTTTAAATTCAATCTACTTTTCTTCTTCTTTTTTTAAACATTATCTTTCTTTCTCTCTTTTTTTACTCTAAATAATTTTTTTTAAAAAAAATCAATATTTGAAATAAATATAAAGAATTGCACCAATAATTTAATGATTTGGTTTTACCTCTGTTGATTTACTATGAGCATTTTTTACCTTCCTTGGATGCGTTTTGTGATGGCTTATTATTTGAGAATTTAGGAGTTACTGATTTACTTGTGTTAGCCATATAATAATCTTTTTTTTACACACACTTTGTATTCGAAATAACAAATTAAGCAGTAAAGCATTTTTTTAATTCACTTCCTTTTGGGAAAAGTAATACTTTGTTTTGAATATTTTAAAAAAATGTTGTTCAAAATACATTTAAAACATTTAATATTTTAAGTGCACCCTTCAAATGAAAACTAATTTTTTCAGACATTAGGGATTCAAATTTTTTTTACAAAAGAATAAAAGTTAATAATTTTAGAATTAATTTTCTATTTAACAATTCTCTGGTAAGATATCTTCACAACAACTATTGGGAAATTATTTAATAGCATTAATTCTTTTTATTATATTCTAAATGCAGATTTTTTCACTTAATTTATTTTAATCAAACCATTTTTTTGCTTCTTACACTGTAATGTGGATTTCAATGTCTGATGGTAATGTATTTATATGTTTAACAAATGATAAAATAACAAAGCTGTTCTAAAGAAATTAAAAAGCCTCATTTATTTTTTAAAATTATTAATAACTGAAAAAAAAGTACAGTGGGTTCTCATGTGTTTTCTTTCCTTTAATTATCTCTGGGGCACTTTATGATGTTATTTAATTTGACCTCACCTTGTGAAGGAAACGTGACCTATGAAAACGAGTATTCACATTAGAGGAGATCTGACGAAAGAATGAAGAGGAGACGATTACAAACGAAAGAGTAGAAGTTATGAATCAGAGTATTGTAGCGGTACCATCTATATAAGCCAGTAACTACCTCCGCACCACGGTGATCATTTTGGTGTAGTGGATAAGTTACTCGGCTTCGGATCCAAAGGTACCTGGTTCTATCCTACAGGATAAGCGCGCCACTTCATTGGTGACCCTGGCTGAACTCAGAAAGACGCAACGTTCTGAACTGTCGTGGCGCCATCTACCTGCAAGCAAAGTCGTCAAAACTCACTTGACGCAGCAAAGTCGTCGAACCCTCTCGGCGCAGCAAAGTCGGTCCTGTCTCCATATGACGCAATCAACAAAGTCGTCTCACATATGACGCAATCAGCAAAAGCCGTCACAACTCATGACGCAGCAGCAAAAACACGCTTGATTAAACAAATACATCGTTCGTTCGCCCTCCACCGACTCACTGGTGGGGTGTATGTAGCGGTACCATCTATATAAGCCAGTAACTACCTCCGCACCACGGTGATCATTTTGGTGTAGTGGATAAGTTACTCGGCTTCGGATCCAAAGGTACCTGGTTCTATCCTACAGGATAAGCGCGCCACTTCAGTATTAAATGAAGCATTCTCATTCTTATTTACGAGTCAAATAGCCACCAGAAGTTTTAGATGTAGATTCGTCTTATAAAAGTTGTCCTTTTCATCTCACAACACAAGTATAAACTCCGATTCGTTGAATTTTTTTTTAAAAAAAAATATTAATTTTTTCTATTATGTTTTTGGTCACCAATATTTATTCACAGGTAACCTCTGACTTCAGTACTAGCTCAAGAACACTAACTTGTAGGCTTAAAAACTTAAACACCATTTATCTAAACGTACTTTTAATAAAAAAAATTAAGTTGTAAAAAAGCCCCTTTCCAGTATGATGGTTATGATACTCGTTTCATAATCGAGTGCGTTCGGGTTCAAACCCCGAATAAGGTATGGATGTATTTGTGGGAAAAGAAGTTGGTCTTTCGCCTGAAATGGATTTCAGTCTCGAATGGGGAGCAGCACTTTCCTTCTGTTCTATACTGAGATCAGCGTTTATAATAAAATCCATATTCTTCTGTATTTGCATTGTATGCTTCTGTTCATCTGTCACTCGTCTTTCGTATGTGTCTCAGGATGAAATGCACGACAACAATTGAAAAAAACCCATTAAAATTAGTTAAACTGAAACAAAACAAACGGCGTTACAACACGATTGTAAGAAACGCGCATATCGAGGACAAAAAATTACGAATCTGTTGATTTTTCCTTTCGGAAGAATTACTCATAGTTCGTAGAGACATTGAATAACGTGTGTTGAAATGACAATCCTTGACGTGGATCGACTTGATTTGCATTCGCGTTATTTTATGGTGTTTAAATGGACACATAACGTACACTCAAGAGCCAAAACATTATGACGACCCCTACATTTTGCAATGAACTCGCCTGGATGACGTGGAAGGCACGTGATCAGGTGGAAGTGGTATTTAACTGCTGCTGGAGAGTCTGAAGAATCATTCTTTCACTTACTTCTGTGTGTGATGGGAAAGACTGTGGATCTAAGCGACTTTGATAGAGGGCAGATTGTAATGGCTCGAAGGCACGGAACAAGTATTTCCGAAACTGCATGACTCGTGGGTTGTTCGCAATCTACAGTTGTTAGTACTTATGCAAAGTGGATGAATGACGGGGAAACCAGCAGTAGACGACATGGTGTTGGACATCCACACGTTTTTAAAGAAAAAGGTCGTCGGAGATTGTCTCGCATGGTGAAGCAAAACCGGAGCCAGACAGTGGCTCAGCTGACAGCTCAATACAATGCAGGATCAAGTAGAATAGTATCGGAGCACACTACTCAGCGGACACTGTTGGATATGGGGCTACGCAGCAAACGTCCCACTCGTGTGCCTTTGCTGACCAAGCGTCATCGCCAACTGCGCTGGACCAGGGAACATCGCGACTGGTCCATGGATTAGTGGAAGAGAGTTGCCTGGTCAGATGAATCACGGTTTGTCATTCATCACACAATGGCCGTGTCAGGATACGCAGTCTTCCAGGCGAACAGTTGCTCCCTCAATGTACAGTAGGTCATACACAGGCCGGTGGTGGCGGTATTATGCTTTGGGGACGCTCTCTTGGGCGTCTCTGGGACCCGTGGTTGTGGTAGAGCAGACCATGAATGCTACAGGGTATCTGAACATCATTGTGGACCAGTTGCACCTTCACATGGCTTCTGTTTTTCCAGATGGAAATGGAATGTTCCAACAGGACACGCCCCGTGTCATAAGGCTAAAATTGTGTTGGAGTAGTTCCAGGAACATGATGCTGAATTCCAGTTAATGTCCTTGCCGCCTAACTCACCGGATCTCAGTCCGATAGAACACATTTGGGATGTTATGGGACGGCAGCTCAGAGTTCAAAGACCACCAATTCGCAATATCTCGGATTTGCGTGACCGTTGCTTAAACATCTGGTACAATCTGTCTCCGGCCATCTACCAAGAACTTGTGGCATCCATGCCAAGGCGGGTTAAAACTGTGTTGCGCGCCAAAGGTGGACCATTTCGTTATTGACAGGTGCTCATAAGGTTTTGGCTCTTGAGTGTATATAACAACTTTACTGTTTGGCGTTACCTATTCTAAAATAACAAACAATAGAGGATATTTTAATTAGCTCTTATTTCGTGTGATGGTGAAATACGATGAATATTTTAATATTTTCAAGAATGAAATGAAATATTCCTCATCATCATTAATTGCATGAAAGTGTACCTTAACTTTGACTGAAGATTTTCGCAGCCACCTTTGTCACCTGAATAGGAGATTTTTTTCCCTTTGAGTTGAAACCGGAGCATACATTTTTTTACATAAAAAAAACACGTACAGTGAAAATCGTTTAACACGAAACTGAGGGGGCTGAAATATTTTTTCGTGTTAAAAGAATCTCGTGTATAAGAATATTGCAAAAAAAAATCCTATACTTAACAAAAATTAAGTTTATTAGAGTACATTTTATTTCCATAAATGTGTATAAAACATTTCTGTAATTTGCTATCGTTTTTTAATTATTGTTGACAATGTAGAGTTAGCAAAAACAAAACCTTTATAGATTTTGTTTTTGGTCAACAGCCTTAAGAAGCCCCATCCTCATTTTAAGCGAAATAAAAGTTTTCCCCTCTGAGATCTTTGCCATTGTGCTGGTAAGAAAATTCTTCTAAAATAGGGGAAAAAGCAAACCGTGAACCAAATTCACTAATTTCTACTCACACTGCAAAGTACTCGTCACCCAATTCTAAAGCCAAATGTTGATATATGAGATGTTTTTGTGCGGCGTTTGTAAGGGGTGAAAGTAGCTTAGATAAACAAAATTGGCTTGTGTCGCAGGCTATTCTGAGGGCATTTCAAAACCAAGTTAGCCTCCTTTCTACTAAACATGTGAAATCATTTCTCTTTCATTTCACACCTCTCTTAAGGTATCCGACTACCCTAAAACTGTGAATTTTGCCAAAAATTGACAATTTTTTTATGCTTTTATTTAATGGGCCATCTTATTAGCTTTATAAAAATACGAAGTTTATCGTATTCCGTTTACTAAAACAACAACTACAAGTGTTTTAGTAAAAGCAGATGCCATTACTTTAAGCAAGATGTCATATTTTAAAACGCGTTTTACTCGAAATGTGGTTTTTTGAAAATAATCAAACGGGGTCAGCGATTGCTAAAAAAGTTTTGAACATAATTAAACTGAAATCTTTTCTGTAAGTTCTGTATAATAGTAGAATTGTTTTAACCTTCAGATTTATCAATCACTGTCTTATTACAAAATTTGCAATCCCTTATAAGAATATAATCACTGTCTTTTTAAGCATTTTCATATAGTAACCAAGATAAAGTGCTCTAGTTATTGTAAAAAAGAAAATATCTCTTATCCTGAAGCTCATTTCAAAAATTGAATAATATAGCAACACATAATATTGAAAAAAATTGAAAATTTGTTCATAAACCTTTGGTGCAGAATGGGCCGCGTTTATGCTATTTTTTGTCAATTTGTACCTACTTTTTCCCATTTTAGTAATAATAATTTATTTTTCTCTTCTTAATTATAGCACATTTTTTTAAAATGCACTAAACAAATCTAAAAATAACAAAAAAATCCCCATATCTCCTTTTTTTTTAAAAAAAAAAGTTGTCGCAACCAGTCGGATACCTTAAATCTTGCCTACTTGGCTGGTGTTTTTCCTATTTTGTTCATTCCCAGAAGAGAAATCTTTTCGTGTTAAGTGATTTAGTTTGGTGTTAAGAGAAAAAATGTATGAAAATAGATAGTAGTTTGAAGGGACCTTTATATCATTTTGTGTTAACCGATATTTCGTCTTAAGCGTTTTCGCTTTAAACGTATTTTACTGTATATAAAAATTGTGTTGCGGAATTCCCTTTGTAGTATTAAAAAGATTGTAATAGCGGAATCATCCATTTTCTCCAATAAATTGTGATTTAAAAATGCATGCAACGTGCAGGTATATGGTAGGTGATTGACTATTTTCACTAATTCTTCAAATATACTTATCTATCCACAGAGCTATACAGAAAAGCATTATTTTTTCAATTTGACTGAACTGAATTAAATTTGATTCTATCATTGTGATGCCCTAGAAATTACAAAGTACTTGAGGTGCAAAACGTGTGTGACTTACTGTATCTTCATAATTTAAATAATCTATATTTACATTAACGAATAAAAATTTAAAACTGAGTCAAAAAATTTATGGGAGCATACTTTCAAATTTCCATGGAAAATTCAATGTCCGAAAAACAGTGAAGGGAGACAAAGTTGAATCTTATTTTCGAAACATTCAGGGCAGCATAATAAGAAAACCACATTACTTAAAATCTTTAAATTAAAAATTACGTTCTTATCTTCATTTTCTACAGTGTTTGACATTTTTGAATCATTCTGAAGTTTTGTTTCACTTGCAGTTGGCGCAGATCTCACATTTTTGTTAATCTCATTTTTGTTGATCTCACTAGTGTATTTATTGCCTTTAAACTTATATTTACGAGTAGAATTTCGATTATTGCGATTACCCATAGCTTAAGAGAAAACAAAATTTAAATAATAAAACTAAAATTTCGAAAAAAAGAATGACAATGTTAGCAAAATCATTTAAAACACTCGGGCAAAAAGCAATTGAAAAGCGATTGAAAAGTTTGTAAACACAATCCCTTATTGGCAAACTATTGGAAGAAATGTTTTGTTGCCACTAAATTTTAAAACAATAAATTATTTATATTATTTCCTTAAAAGAAATTTAAAACTGTATTTCCAAAACAAGTGCTCCTTAACTAATTTTTGACAGATTTTGAACCATTTAACTGCCTGCTTCCGGTAGATTTCAGACTCACTTCCGGTTTTTTAAATTTTATAAAACTGATTATAATTTGACCTCTTGGTAACGTAGAAACAAAACAAAGTATGTTTTGGAAAGCCAAAAGATAGCTCTATTTAATAAAATAAAAAAAATGTTTTTTGACAGAATTTGGTCATTTCAACATACGCACAACTTACAAAATAAATCTACTAGAAACCTTTTATGATCCATCTCATAGAAAAAAATTGTATTAAATATTCTTTTTAAAAATACTTATGCCCAAAGACCTACACAGTACTTCAAAAATGTGGGACTAAGCTATACTTTGAACTTTTTAAATTTTATTTCACATTAAATGCATACTTAAAACTCAAAGAGAAATGAAAATAAAATAAAAACATTATTCTGATTTATATATACGCGATAAACTATTTTTTTCTAACAACGATAAAATAAACATTTCTTTATTCATTTTAATAAGACAGTTTTATGCATTTTACGTATCAAATTCAGAATATTTTTTGAATTGCTGATTTGAAAATGAAAGTAGCGAAATTGAATTTAAATAAAGTAGTATATAAAAAAAGAAACTCTTTTTCAATCAGTTTTATACTATAATTTCAAAATAAATTCACCAAACGAATTTATGAATAGTTTTCTCTTGAACGAAAATGCTTATATATTTATTCTCATTTATTATATTATTTATCTTTCTTGAATATTTAATAGTTTAACTGAAGAATTTCTTTTATATTACGTATTCCATTAATATTATTCACTATAAATTGATGATTACAATGTTTCGATAGGTAATCTACTTAAGATCCAATTGAGTTTGAAACAGAATATATATATTAAGAATTTTTTGTCATAAGTATTTATATAAACACTATATTAAATTGTGCTTACTTAATCAGAGCAGTAGTTTAATGTTTGAAATTGCATTGTAGCACATCAGTAATTTTTAACTGAAAGAAAAAAGATGAAGCAGAATCTAAAGTCATAAGTGGAATCTAAAAATTAAATAAAAACAAAAAAGAATTTTAAAATAAGACATGGAATTGATTCTCAAACGCATTATAAAGACAACTGACAAATATTTATTCAAAACATTTAGAAGTTGAATAATGCGAAAAGCTATGAACACACACACACACACACACACACACACACACACACACACACACACACACACACACACACACACACACACACACACACACACACACACACACACACACACACACACACACACACACACACACACACACACACACACACACACACACACACACACACACACACACACACACACACACTGTGCTTGTTGCTATGTGTTGGGTCTCGATTCCAAAAACAGTCAGATCCCGATTTAACGAATAAAATGTCCGGTCCTGATGAATTCGGTAAATCGGGGTCCATTGCAGATCACAAAAAAGAAAGTTTTGAATATTTTTTAAAAATAAAATATTACTATAAATATTATTTATGTTGAAAAAAGTATAAATAAATATTTTTAGGTATAAAATCAGGCCTTATTCGAAACAGCTTTCGAACAGTAATAAAAGTTGACGCACGATGCAAACTTGCAATATTCTACTCTTATCTGCAATTGGGTATAATCCAAAATTAAAACTAAAATTTTGATTTTGTACTTTTTAAATTTTTTTTATCAAAACAAATTATCTATTACATATAAAAAGTTCTTAAACTTATCTATTACATATAAAAAGTTCTTAAACTTATCTCTTACATATAAAAAGTTCTACTAATTTTAGTATATACGATTTTTGCTTTGGAATCAGGATTGCCATTAATAAAATAAAGTAGTGTCCATAGCTATAATAAAAAGACTAGAAGTACAATTAGATGTAAACAATAATATTTTTTTTAGACTCTAGGTAGACTCCTTGTGTACCGATGAGTATAACACAAGGCTTACAAACGTAAGTCAATACTCAATCAATAGTGGTAGGAAGTTTCCAGTAGAGGGATACAAGCACAAATGGGAATCAAAAGGGAAAAGAGAAACAAGAATGGGTGCAAATACAATAAATATCGAAAGAAATACAAGATTGCTCACATGCAAAAACGGAGACATTCAGTATTGTTGTTGTTGTCGTGTCCTTCCGCAGGGAAGGAATGAAAGTTGCCATTGCCTGTGAGACAGGTTGGACTTCTTAACGATAGATGGACCTATCTCCACCTCCACAACTTTAGCGTGGAACTGAAGGGGAGGGAAATATTCTCCAACCCCCTGCACTCGTGGTTTCTGCTGCGACCGCCCACAAGACTTTCGGACCCACTGATTTAACGAGCACGTACTCCGCCTATACTCGGTGGTATTTAGTGGCATCGGGCATCGAACCCAGGCCCTCCGGTCTGGAGTCCGATGCTCTAACCACTAGGCTACCCACGGCCCTGGTACAATGGTGAAGGTTTGGGAACACACGTGTGATCATAATAAGATCTTCAAAATGCAAATACATAAAGCATACATACATACAAATATTTATATACATATACACACAAACACACACACATATATATACATGCAAATACACACATATACATACACTTACAGTCAATGTTGCAAACACACACACACAAAATTTCAATCTAAATAATACTGGATTAAATGCTATTAATATATATGCACAAAACGATGTAAGAGAAGATTTGATCTGAACAAAGGCAGAGAAAGGAGGAGGCCACGCTAAATTGTTCTTTTGTAGGTAATTCACACAATCAGTGGTACACACAAGGGGGTGTCCTAGGGGTCCAGACCCTCTCCCTAAAGTCCTTGAGTTTTTTTTCGATTGATGATAATCCTATATATATATAATGTAAAATTTAATTAAGTACTTGTAATTAACAATTTATTTGATCAATTAATGCTAATTACAAATTCAATAATTTATTTTTACTTTTTTTGTTAATAAAATTGACAAAATCAGAAGAATCAATTGGTGTTGTCTTAAGGTATGATACGAGTTGGGAGACTTTCGACCATGGGCCCCCCACCCCCCACTTGAAAAAATTTTGTGTGCGCTGCTGCACACAATAATCTTTTAATATAATTATTTTTATATCATTCTATAATACATAATACAATACAGTGCGACACAGTTGAGTACATACAATGCAATACAGTACTATGGAGTGCAGTTTAGTACTATACAGGGCAGCACAGTACTATACAATATAATAGATTATAATACACCATAATATAGTATAATATTACAATGTATATATAATTAAGTATAATATATTATCAAAGATATAAAATAATATATTATATAGTATTATAATATATAATACATAGTACAATATAATATAATGTAGTATAATATTTTGAAATAATATTTGATCACTATACTTGTAATGTGAGTGAATTAATAGTATTATTTAATGCAAAATATTTTAACTAGTGTTGTATGGTAATTCAATTTATGAAATACAAGAGTCATTTCGATTGAACGCAATGATGAATAGAAATAAGTTAGAGTGGTAGAATGCAGTTTTGAAAGTTTTTAAAATTACTTGAATGAATGGGAGGAAAGGAAACATATGTACTACGTTCCATTTTGGCATAGAAAAAAGTCGTAACAGTTTTTAAAAATGTTTCACTTTTCTCTTTGTGTTTCTCGCTCTCTCTATATATAGGAAGAGTAAGACTAAAATTATTAAAAAAAACTAGAGATTAAGACATCATTCTTACATGCCATCATGTTCTTTTAATCTTTTGTATTACTTGAGAGAGATTTTCTTCCTCTTTTGTTTGTATTTAGAAAGTAATCAGAGATGAGAAAGAATAAACCGTGAAAGCAGAAGGGAAAAAATAAAAGTTTCTTGAAGATTTACTAACAAGGGTATGGATTAAAAGATCACTGAAAGAGGAAAAACTCGAGTTTTAGCCACAGCGTAAAAAGAAAAAGCTTTTATTAAGCAAAATACAAAAGAAAAAGAGTGTTTGAAAGTTCGTTTGTGCTTCGTTCGAAAAGTGTAGAAAAAAGTAATCAAAAATAAATTTACGGATGGAAATTTTCTCGAAGAATGTGATAATTACTTACTTTAAACATATTTCAAGTACAAAATTAATATCCAGAATGAATTTCATTAAATTTTAATTTAATAATCATGTATTTTCAATTTACACCAGGGTAGAACATAAGTGAAGACAATAGCTTAGACTACGTAATTAAATTGCAAACTTGTGTCTTCACGAATACAATAATTTCTAATGTGTTATTTAATACACAATAAAAGATAAATTCAGACAGATTTCCTATAATTTCTTAATAGATATTTATTTTTAACTATATGTTTTAAGAAATTGAAGCAATTAACGAATTTTAAACAGTCGTATTAAATTAGACGAATTTTAAGTACATGTTTAGAAACAAATTTCAATAATACCCAATTAACTTCCATGGATTAAATGAAATAAAAAAAAACTACGCTTTTGTAAATCCTGCTATGTCTCTGTCAATCATGATTCTTTGAAATTTAAAAAAAGCTTAAATAATTTAAGTTTATGATGGTGTTGATAATTTAACATTATTGTAAAAACCTGCATTTTTCAAGTAATTTCAATGAGAATTTTAAAAAAAAGAATTACCAAACTCGGCTTTTTATATGTCTATTGCTTCTATGACAAGGATACAATATATAATAATACTTCTACACAGACAATATAAGTAGCGAATAGTGACACTAAAAATATTCTATAAAACCGCTGAGTTCAAATACTTCATCAGCTATAATTAATCGACAGCTTTATTCCAGGAAAAATGATTAATAACAAGAAAAAAAACAAATATAATTTTTTTTATATTGATTGAAAAGAAAATCTTTTATGCACCTTTATTCCTAGAAATATTTCTTCTTGCATATTTCATAATCAATACTTTTTCCGATTTTTTATTTGCTGTATCAGCTTAAAAACTACATTGATAACTTAAGATAATGAAACCATAGAGTACGTTATTTTGTTACACTTATTTCACGACTTTTTCAAAGAAAATCAATTAATGTTATTAGTTATGCCATTTGTATTCATCGATCTTTTTTGTTTAAATCTGTGTTAAAAGTAACATAATATTTCGAAACATTTAAAGAAATAAAGGATATTGTTTCAGGTTGTTACAAAAAACAAGTAATATGAAAAAAAATTTTTATGTCAATTCCTACTTAGGTCAAGAAAGAAATTTTTTATTTTAGTTACTTTTTGTTAAATAATTACAATTAATATAAATATTATATACATATGACAGAATGGGAGAAAATAGAAAGCAATTTTCTTTGCAACAATTTTCCATTTTTTTCTATATATGGCATGGGACTAATTCTTTTGTTACTCTATTTGTTGTGTTGTTGCTAATGCCACCTGTCTGACGTAGTCAGATCAAATTCATCATGGCATAGGGCTGGATTGCACGCCTGTCGTTAGCCGTAACTTTGAGCACCATGCAGGGGACAGTATGATTTGGTTTGGTTACACCCCAATTTTGAGGGAGAACACCCTGAGAGTAGTCAGGGGCTTCCCACCTCTCTTCCCCTTCTACCAACCTCACGAGAGGACTTGCGGCTTGACGACAATTTAAAGTACCAAATGCCGCGAAGGCATTATACATTTACAAACATCCATGCCTTCTCCAGGATTCGAAACCCGGCCCAACGGCACAGCAGTCAGCGTCGCTAACTACTATACCGGATGGGAGACATTCTATTTATTCATATAAATTTAATTTAATTATACTAATAAAATAGTACAGTAAGAAAGAAATCACAATATCAGAAATAAGTCATCCAAGGTGGGATTCAAACCTACGCCCTTTGGATTAGAAGTCTAATGAGCTATCCATTGCGCTACAGGGACACATCAAGCGAGTTTCCTTTCTATATATGCTGTTGGACTATTATTTTGTTTGTTACTATTTATTCACCTTTTAACTTAATTAATGAATTATATTTATACAAACTGTATTAACATCAGGTGTCATCCACTACAGATTTAAAAAATTGCATTTGAGCTTGTAGAGATTGATATAAAGTATTTTGTTAACGATTAAAAGTTTGAACAAGATATATATATAGCGAAAGAATGAACTAATAGTAGGAATTAAATAAGTTAATTCTATAAATAGTTATTTTTTACAAACACATTTATTTGGTAATAATAATACTTATGGCTACACGTATTGTCCTTGTTTCTGCTAAGTGACTGATAATTTGTCACAATGTAAACAGCCTTTCTTACCAAGAGTAGTCAGTGTTGCCTGCTTTCTACTTGGAACTGGTCATGACTATTTACAGAATGAGAATGACAGATTCAGATTCTTTTCACTTTTTGACCATGTTATACCTACGAGTGTGAGACAGAAAATAAGTTTTCCCTGTTGACAGTAGTCAGAGTTGTGTATGAAAGTCAAAACATAGAATGAGACATTAAAGATAAGACATAACTTTAGTTTTCCAAGTAAGTACGAAGTACATTGAGACATTTAACCAAGTACATTGAGATTTGATAAGCTTCAAAAGGCCCTGCAGGAAAAACTTAGGATTTTGCATACAGAAGAAGTGTTTTCTTTTTCTTGGACTTTTTGGAGGTAGGAACCAAGGTGTCACAGCACCCATGCGGTACTGTGACATCCTGTCGAAATTGAAAGAGGTGATTCGAAAAAAGCGGCCTGGGCTTCTAAGTTCTGGCGTTCTGTGGATGACAATGCGAGATCACACTCGGCGACGGCAATGCAAAACCGTATTTTAACTCTTGGTTGGAAGCGCCTACACCATTCGCCATACAGTCCTGTTCTCGCACCAACTGACTTTCATCTGTTTTTGGCTTTGAAGAAGAATCTCGCCTGAAGGTGCTTTGGAAGCATTGCTGAAGTCAATCCAACCGTTAAAAGCTTCTTCCGTATGCAAAGCCCTGATTTTTTTCCTAGAGGGGTAATAAAGTCTGAACGTTCTAGGTACTTACGTGGAAAAATAAAGTTATGTTTTATCTTTAATGTCTCATTCTATGTTTTGACTTTCATGCACAACTCTGACCACAGTAGAGAGGGGAAAATTTTTTTCCAACTAACCCTCGTATGATTGGGGACTGAATATATACTTCCTGCTGTTCTACAATGTCTTTGAGTGTTATTGACCATGGGTTTGGAGACTGTTTTTATCATTCTTCATTGTATCGGGCTACTCATCGACTTATGACTGAAATGTTCAAAACAGACATAAGATTAAAAAAAGTAATCTTTGTGATTGCTAATAATATGTTGTTGTTAAAAGAACAATTTTTAAAAAGAAATTACAGTTTTGGAATAACTTTTATATAGTATTATTATCCCCTCCTTTTTGTCTGCTAAAATAATACTGTATTAATTTTAAAGACGTATGAAATTTCAAATTATACATATTATATTCGTTAAAATTTTTTAAAAACTTTTTTTGCAAAGAGGCATTTTAGTTTTTAAAATACAGGAATTAAGCATATTTCTTTGTTGTCTAAATGATCCTTAAAAATTATCACATAAAAAAAATATATTCACTGCAGTGTTTAAAAATTGAGAACTTAAACTTACGCACTTGTAAATAGTGGTTATTTGCGAATTCAAGTATATTTTTTAAAATAAGTAAGTGGAAAAATAATTTTTTCGTTCTGCAGTTAAATATTTATTCTTACTACGGTTAATTAGAAACTGAAAAGAGCTGTTTTTTTAATTCTAGAAATACTTACAGACAAAAACGAAAGGAAAAGAAAAGAATCGTTAAGAATTTTTTATTGCTTAAATCTTGGACAAAATTATTCAAGAAAATTATGGAAAATAATGTTTGCATTACACTGCCTGATAGTTCTCTAAAGTATATGGAGATATTTGGTGAGAGTTTTTGTAAATATGTTATTTATTTAACTCTTCATAACAAGAGTCCAAATTCTTGCAAAAGAGCACTTTCTCTCGCGCATGCAGACAGTATTTTCAAACAAGATTTTTCATATCATCCTAAATTTTCTAACTTATCAATACCAATATTAATAAAAGGAAGTGTGTGTGATGAGCACAAATAGGAAATATACAGATACATTAAATTTAATAAATCTGAATAAAGTATGCTAATAATTTACACCGATTATAGTTTCTTTAAAAAAATTATTTTGAAGTGCTTCATCTTAGCTATGGCGATTAGTTATCGCATCTATCTCTAAATGTGAAAAAAATTATTCTTCATGTAGTTTTGGGGATATCTTATAAGTTAGTTATATTTATTATAATTTAACACCCTTTTATAAGCTTCACTTGTATGTAACGGAATCTTTGAGCTCAATTTTTACCCAATTTAAAAGGTCAGATTAATTCGAAATTTTGCTCATTTGTCCATGACCGATGACAATACAATAATTTAATAATTTTGTTCCATTGTCCTGATCAGGATCATCAGGATTAATGATTTCCCAGTTTCACCCGCATCTGGTGACTAATTTCAGATTTGGTGACTGATTTCAGATTTGGCGACTAATTTCAGATTTGGCGACTAAAATATTAAGTTACAACTTAGTTTTTTACTATAAAAAGGTGTTTTTTAGTTTTTTAAAACTATAACTTATTTTATTTGTTTGTTCTTTGTGGCAGAACGAAAATTGTTTTCTAATAAATCATCGTAAAAAGTATTTTTTCAACCGTTTCATTTTAGTTTTGGCAACACAGTTTGTGTTAATAATTTTGCTCTATACGCTTTTGATGTAATTCTATCAAAATTAAATCTGTCTTTTGTCTTTTTCAGCAATCTTAAACTAAGCCTGTTGGTAAAGAGATTGTTCTCTTTGCCAACAGGTATATTGTTGTTTTATACTTTTAAAAATGCCCTTATTACACATAAAGACTCTTTATATTTTACACAATACTCATTTACTTGAATAGTCATCAAAATTCACAGTCGAATGTTTTGTTCTACGTGTATTTTAAAATATTAACAAGAACTTTTTAATTCACATTTCGTACTTTTTAACTCAAAATTCAATTTTCAATGCTCTTCAGTTTTCAAGAATTCGCATTCAAGAATCATCCTCTTCGGGTTTCTCTACAAATCTTCTAGGGAAAACTATTTTCAGTAAATTGTATGACTTGAGAATCTCTTTCTGTAAAGGAACTGTGATTCATGTAAATTACTATTTAAAGTTAAGGGGATCGAATTTGAAGAGGAAAATAAAAATTAAACGCTTTTAATGATAGTTTATAAATCATTGTTATAAACTTATATTTGAATGTATTACATTTTAACTGCTTATATGTCTATAAACAGAATTAAAGGAATCTTGTGGCTCATGCTCAAGGAACCAAGCCGAATATCTGCATTAAGGTATGAATATGAGCAGTGGCAGCGTAGTAGTCAAAGCAACAGATTCCTGGCAGGCGTGTCATGAGTTGGAGCCAAGTACAGCTGAAGACCTGCCGTGTAGCCGTGTACGGGAGTGATGCACGTTAAATCTGTTGAGAGCTCAATCGTCCTCCCGTTGGTGTGGTAGTTAGGAGAGAGGGGTGCCATCTCATCCTGGTCACTTGACCATGGTTCAAAATTATGAGGTTCGTCGCCGAAAGCTGTCAAGTAGCTGGACATTGCAACGTTAATATTCACTCACTCACTCAATGCATAAGTATCTTTAGTCAATTCTTTGAATAGGTTGTAACTGACTCACTCCCTATTTGTTATAACAAATGTTGTTATTAATTGAAAGTAATAGGAATAAAAAGCTTGTTGATTTTTATAGAACATCTCTTCAATCAGGTTCAACACACATCAACAAGAGAGGTGGTTTGTTGCAAGATGTTATGTGAGTCACTGAATTTTGAACGTTTATTTTTATCTCAAGGTAAATGAATTTTTAAAATCATCAAGAAATGCTTCCAATAATGAATGTTTATTATTAGAATTGTTTATTATTATCATGTTATTAAAGCAAAATTTATTATTTTTATTTTTCAAATGGGGTTGTGGATTGGTAGTTTACCACTGCAGACCTAGTACAATCCCAGAGAGCTGGTATCATTTTCTAGTGTGGCCCCATATAAGTGGATATTAAATGCCACGATATAATTTTAGCGCCCAGTTTCCTTCCCAAGAGGAAGGGACTTGAGCTCTGAAGATGCGAATTTGTACTAGAAAATATAATTTTGCCAAGAACACCCAAGTAAACAAGAACGAAAGGAATATTTTACATGCTACATAATAGTACGACATGGACGCTGTCGACTTTTTTTGCATCATGAAAATTCACCGACTTGGGCCGGGGTCGAGCTCACAAAAGTAAAAAAAAAAATCACACTAGTTTTAAACATAGAGAATTCGTGCTGAAGCAAAAAAATCATATTTATTTTAAAAAGGATTAAAACCGAAATTGATATGAAAAGTTTGAAAGTAGCGCTCTGTCTTCGAAGACAAAATCACAATAATTGTAAATGAAAAAAAAAAGAAAGTTAAAAAAAATCCTGTAAAATTGGATTTTTTCCCATCAAAAATCAATACCAGCTCACACACCACTAAATTTAATCTTAATTTTCTAAAAGTTCTTTCTGATTAAAAAAAATTTCCTTTTTCTTTTTCCCCCCAATTTTTTTTAGTAGAAAAAAATGTGTGCTTAGGAAAATGCGTTTTTTTTCTCTTAGTATTTCTACCGACTTTTACTGTTGCTGGGCGATGGAAGAATGCGTGTCTTTGAAAACCTATCCTGGGAAGAATTTAAGCTTTTAATAACGATAAAAAAGCGAATTCCATAATAAAACTGATGTTTCGCTTCTTAATTTGGACTTACAATAATGCATTTGCTTTTCTCCCACAAGTCTTTTTATCTTTCCAATATTAGAAGTGTGTCATCTGACAGCTCGTATGACATTTACTATACAATGCTGTAAAGATTATATTAAAAGAAGTACATTTACATTTTATATAAATACACGGCTACGTACTAAATAATGTTAAAAATCTGTCCTGGAAAACAAACCTGCAATACAGCAAAATAGAAAAGTTTCATTAGAAATTCTAAAATTTATCTCTAATCATTTGATGCAGTTGATTTTAGAGCTGTTCAATTTTCTAGGAAAATTACAGGGTGACAGTTATTGAACTTTATGAAATATAATCCACAAAACTTCTGAACGGTTTGCGTTAGAACGTTCAAACTGAATAGTTGGAAGCAGGGCATGTTGGGAATTAATATGCGCATGCGTATACTAATTTCCATCAAAACGCATACGTATGCACCTTGTTTTTGTCGGCCATTTGCAAGTGAAAATGTCACGGTACAGCGTGTCTGAGCGTATAGTGCTTGTGAAGACCTACTATACGTGAAATAACAGCCCGACGGCGACTCAAAGGAGGTTTGTGATTAAATTCAAGCTGAAGACAACTAGTCTAAGTGTATTACCAATCAAGAATTTGATTCACAAGTTTTAGAGGATGGGCAGTGTTTGTGATGACAGTTGGGGCAATGTCGGTCGTTAAAAAAGTGAAAAAAAAAACCCCGCCTGAAAACATCGAGAAGGTAAGAGCTGTATTTCAAATCAGCACCAGGGAATCGATCAGATTAAATGCACAACAGATTGGAATCAACCGGGAGACAATGCGACAAATGTTTGTTGAAGGTCTTCATGCCTTTCCGATTCCCTAAAGTGATTCCCTGATTTTGACAAGATGTGGTTCATACAAAACAAAACTCAACCTCATCGACGGAGGAGAGTATTTGATGCCCTGGAGAAGTCCTTTGGGGACCGTATTCTGGTTCAAGGGCAGGGCCTCAATTAGCCGTCATATCTTCGGATCTGAACACATATGACTTCTTTTTGTAAGGCTATATTGAAGACAAATTGTACAGCAATAACTTTAAAACCGTTGTTTAGCTGAAAGCAATCACTCAGGAGGTCATCTACAGCACCGATGTTCCGAAACTTCAACAGGTCATGCAGAATTCCGCTATTCCTCTGCGCCACATCATAGCCAATGATCTACTCAAATCAAACATGCCATAAACTAAATCCGTATGACTGTAGGGAAGTTTACATGTTGAATCAAGTGTGTGCATGCCATAGTTTGTAATTAGTTTACGTTTTATTTCATATAGTCTAATAATGCTCACACTGTAAATAAATATAATTATATTCTCCTTTTATTATTTTCGTCATTCCCTCAACCATTCGAAGATTTTTTTTTCAAAAATTTTTTTTTTAGAAACATATAAGAAAATTAGATTTACAGGTTACAAAAATAAATTTTACGACTGTGTTAATTTACGATTTTTATTATTCTTACTAAATGGATGCAATTTTATTTTTCTTTACATATCAGCAATGTTGTTTATTACGGAGTCTTCATGGAAAGGTAAATACAAAGGCAACAAAACTTAATTTTAAGCATGACGCATATTTACACCTATAATGAAACTAAACTATACTTAAGTATATATTGGCGTAGAAATATTCTAAATGAGACTTTCGAGTATTCAATGAGAATACTCGAAAGTCTCATTTTCCTGTTTCTTATTAAAGCAATGCAAGGATTTATTTATTCGTGTAAGATTATCATTTTTAAATGATAATTAGATTGTCTTCTTCCTAGCTAATTAGTATTGCTGGACTTTTAAAACCATTTAAATAAACGAAAGATTTATTCTTGTATTGGTGTAATCAATCTCTTCAACCAAGCAATACATCAAAACAATCGGTTTCTTCTTTGTTTTCTCCATTACTATTAATTTTATTAATCTTAACATTTTTCATTCGGATTTCAATGCATAATCATATTTTCTTCAAACCTTTTTTTTCTTCTTTTTGTAACAAATCTTTTTGTTACTTAAACTACATTACACCAAATTTCAGTTGAACATCTTTTCAAAAATTTTAACACACACACACACACACACACACACACACACACACACACACACACACACACACACACACACACACCACACACACACACACACACACACACACACACACACACACACACACCACACACACACACACACACACACACACACACACACACACACCACACACACACACACACACACACACACACACACACACACACACACACACACACACACACACACACACACACACTATGTGTGTGTGTGACTAAAGATACATATATCAGTATCTTCTAAAATAACAATTGATATTGGTGTACAATAGTGATATTTAATGATGAAATAGCCTTGATTATGATTTTTTTGTAACGTTTGTGTTTTAAATTATAGTACTTTTTATCCATGTCTGTTCTTAAGATTGACAATACTCGAATATAAAGGGAGCATAAATTGAATCTAAATCTTCCACATAAGGGCCTCATAAGACTCAGAGAAAGAGAAAAAAAATCATGCATGAACTCTTTATGGTGAAAAAAGATATATATATATATATATAAACCGGGTACATTTTAAGTGCAAAATGAATCATTTTAATGCGATAAATATTAAAATTTGTTATTTAAACTTGATTTTTTTACTTTCTAATTTTCAAACTCACCTACAAGATTAAAGAAAATTTTTTGTTACAGAGCTATGATACTTTATAAGAACATTGTACTTGTAGATCTAGTCTCAGTTTTGTGTAAATAGATTTTATTTAAAAGCATAATAAATAAAAAAAAATAACGATTCTAAGTTTTTAATTTTAAATATACTAAATAATAAATTTAAAATTCAAGAGGCATATAGAAAGGAGACATGTTTTAGCTTTAACTTTGTATAAGAATGCAGGATCTACTGCGTATCTTTCAAAAGTTATCTTTGGTAAACAGAAAGAAAGATAATAATTTTTTATTTCACATCTTATGCTATTCAAAATATTAAAATATTTTCGTAACAAAATTCTTTTGATACTTTAAAATTTGTACTTTACTTTTAAAGACAGAAAAACAATCTTATTAAAATGAGTTAATTTTTTTGGCTCATGAGGATTCGAAGAAATAAGTCAAAATATTCA